>JAJOOS010004611.1:0-32097 GCA_029582725.1 Solanum chiquidenum
CAACTCTCCATAAGAACCATGCGCCAACATGGGATTTGACGGATCATTCTTTTTAGATGATCACGTAAAGTTAAGCTAGTGGATCCACTAAGTTAAAGTAAGGTCCTATATCACGGCAAGGTATAGGATGGTCCTTGGGTAACGTGAGGTAAAACGTTGTATCATCACTAGTGCTCATAGTGGTAGTTGTCGGTTAAAGAATCTCCCACTAAAGTTATATTACTTTTATAAAAATAAAAGTTGAGTTTGTTATAGTTTTATCATTAACGAACTAAGTTATTTACACTGTTTTACAAGCTTTATATATTGCATGTATCTTATTGCTTTATATATTTGAGTTCAGTTGTTCATGAGTCGAATAGAGCCAAGGTAAGTGTTCCTTTGTACTTCCTTCAAGCTTAAGTTGTTGTTTAGCTCTCCAGATCGCATACTCGTACAGTCAATGTACTGATGCCAGTTGGCCTGCATCTTATTATGATGCAGACACAGGTACCCAGGATCATCATCCAGCCCATCGTTGATCCAGCTAAGCACTCCAGAGTCAGTGGTGAGCCTCCTTGCTTTCCGGAGGACTCGGTTATTTTGTGTTTCTTAGTTGGTTTTATTAGGATGTTGTGGGGTCTGTCCCAACATCCATCTCAGTATTTTAGAGGCTTCATAGACAGTCAGTCAGTTAGTTTTGAGTCTCTCATGCATGTATTTATGTAAATATTCTATTTTGAGACTCGAGTCGCCTTTTTGGCCAGATTTTATCAGTTGGGTTGTTTTAAAACCTTTCATTGCATTGAGTTTTGCTGTTGAGTTAAGTTTCCACTGAGTTAAGAAAGTCAGGCCAAGGGTTCGCTTGGGGGCCAGGAATGGTCTTCGAGTGCCTGCCACGTCCAGGGTATAGGCTCGGTGCGTGACACATCTAGAGTATTATGTCTCAAGAAAGATTAAATGAATTTACTATTTTATTAATTGAAAAGGAATTATTAGAAAAAAATTGATTACGAAAAAACTATTAATTTTAATCTCAAAAAGTAAGAAGAATACATTTCATAAACAAATATATAATATTTTTGGAAAAAAGTTTAAGGCCTCTTTTTGTATTTAACTTTAGGTCAGTAGTGTGTTTGTATTCAGCTTTAGGCCACTAGTGTGCTTATGCCGCATTGCTAACACTTAATAGGACCAACAAACCAAAAGTAGGGACAATGGGACGGGGCAAGTTTGAGCTTTTGTGGAGGCACCCGTGTCCAATTTTATTTTATTTTTAAAAAATATGTGGGGCGGAGCAAATTTGCGGTTTGCAAATTGAAATGTCAAACTAAAACTAAAACCTAAAATCATCTCAATCAAGTTGTTATTCATTAGGTTTCCTTAATATCAATCCATCTATTAAATCAAACCTAAACTACTTTCACTATTCGAATTAGATATTCATCAATAACTATAAGAAAGAGTAGTAAAGTTGCAATTTTTTCAGCTATTAATGTAAGGAAAAATACATTTATAAATTCCACTCTGATATAACCATTCTAAAAAAAAACATGATAACTATTTTGGGAGGGGGCAAGTCAGTAAATGAGAGCTCTTTGTTATATTTTTCAAGCAGAATAAGGAAAAGAATGCACATATTGCTCCTATGTGAAGCGGGGCAGGTTAGGGTCTTCGCAACTTTATGCAAGTTTACCTCGTAACCGCTCCGCCCTGCCGCATTTTCCATCCCTAAACAAAAGCTACCTTCTCATAAAAGTCAAGTATCAGAAGGTTGGCATTTCTTACATCTATTTAGAAGAATATTACATATCACATGTACCAAAAATTTGCACATCACTCGGCACCAAAGCTGCAACCAACATAATTTTGGGTGATTATGTTAAGACGATTTTGCATGACATCCATAGACGGATAAGGAGGAAAACACAGGCGGTAAAAGCATGTGTGCGAGGAAGGCAAGCAATCATGAGAGTCTGAAGTTCGGTAGATGTGAAGTTTAGAATCTAGACCACCAAAACCCTCAACAGGCAGAGACTTGATTGAAGTCCAGAAGAAGAGAAGCACATTTCTCTGTTCAGCCGACATACTTCCAACTATCTGCAGCAATAGAAAAGAAAACTTTGAAAATGTTGTCGGGATAATAACTTTGAAAGAGTTTAGAAATCTACCACATCCGAAAACAATAAAGAAAGAGAAGATCAAAGGAGCAAAGGTGTAGACTTCTCGATAGTTAATACTCTGAAACATACTTAGTAGCAGACAAGAAAAGAGTACCTCCCAGAACCAGGATATTTGAGGATCATCTTTTTTGTAGCCATTGTAATTTGTATTCTCTTCCCAGTCATCTACAGAAACCGCTATTTTACTCCCATGAAGCATCCTGTTAAGGTCTTCATGATCTAGGATCCGGTAAAAGGATTCCCTGAGCCGTCGGTCAGTAATTATGTCACCAAAACCTTGAGCAAAATGGGATACTTGACGAGCAATTGATGTGACAAAACGGTGTTTAACAAGAAGATTCACATAGTTATCCCTATTCTGACTGTTCACTATCATATTTTCCCCATTAGGGCAAAGTTCCACTACTTTCCTGGATCCCAATTCTTCATCTTCACAAACAAATGTCAGGCCTAGGATATCTTCATCCACCATCTTAGTATCCATCTCCAGTATCTTCTTGCAGCCACTGTACAAGTAGGGATCTGCATCCCTAATGTCTTCAAACGAAATATGCTCTCCAGCTAATTGCAAAAAAAACACACGATCAAGCGCAATGCTTATTTGTACTCTATGCAACAAGGCCAATGCAATAATCCTGCCGGAGAAGACAAAATACTCAAGGTGCAATGGGTCCACTTTAGATGCTGCAAGCACAAATGCAGATGAAGGTTATTTACATTGTAGCACAAATGCAGATACGAGAATAATATTACTTTCGTGAAACATCAAAAGATTATATCAAACAGCTTTGTAGTTGCAACCATCTTATAAATGTAGCTGTGCCATACAATCCAAGTATACTAATGAGGTAAAAGAATGATGATACAACTAGTAAATACTGATTCATATGCCATACAATCCAAGTATACTAATGCACCTTCATTGAGAAAGATATCTAACTAGAACTGCAATGCCATAAATAAGACAAACTCTTTCGATCATTACTTCATGAACTTTATCTGATTGCCTGGTGTGATTGGAGAATCAAAGAACCAAAGGACATCAATAATAACACAACTAAAAAAATATACTAACATGAGAACTAAATCCAGACAAAATTAAATTTAAAATCTCAGCATGTTAGAATGGCTTAATCTCCTCAAGCAGGCTGGCAAAATTAAACAAAAACTCAGCTTTTCTGCTGGACAGTAAATGAATATTGGCAGAAGTGACAAAAGGAGACAAAAACTCAGCTTTTCTGCTGGATAGTAAATGAACTTATGAAGTCAAGTATGGTATCAATGTCATTTACATTTGAGTTCAAACTAACATTATATTCTTTCCTTTCTCGGCGAAGTATCATTGAATCTTCTCTCTAGATGATCCATATAATTGCTGCCAGAAGGGAAAAACCTACCTTTGATCAAGAGTGTATAGCAAGACTTAATAGCAAATAGACTATTTGTTTGTCCTTCCCAATCATAGTATCAGGCTTGGGCTGCAGGTTGGGGCTGCTGCTCAGTTGTTCTAAAAGCTGTCCTAGTTGTTTCTTTCTTCTAAGGAGGATTTTCTATCTTTCTTTTGGGTCCGCTACATAGTTAAACAAATCTGAGAAGCGGAGTGTAGCAGTGGTTTGATACACGAAAAGATGCTAAACAATTTGAATTTCTGTTTTTAGCGGGTGTTATCTTGCCATATCAGGATCTTTTTTTTTAATATACTCAACCCTTGAATAATGAATGGTTCATGTTTCTATAGTTCCTTTCACAAACCTCCAATGTGTGTCCTCATTCCTATTTCATTAGTTCCATTTCGCTTACCATTACTTTAAATAGATTAATGCACTTTGGAATTACATATGTAGAAACGAATCAGTAAAACCCTCAGACATGGGTTTCATGAAATAGTTGAACCTCAAAGAATGCTAGGATGGTATGAACAGCAACATCAAGCAACCTTACATGGTTTACATAAAGAGAGATAATACGTATACTCAAAACTCACAAAGATTCAACCTCTATCTCATACTATTTATCTATTTTTAAGGAAAAATCAGATAGAAACATATTTCATACTCGACAACTTTAGATCAAAAAACTAACAGAAGGGATAAATGAGAACAAAATGTCACATGTTTGTGTACATAAAGGCAATAAAAGTTTACCTGGATTTGGGAAAAACCTTCTACCGTCATTTGGGCATGAAACAAATAGAGCATTCTGAGGGTTGAAAATGGCTTCACATACCAAGGAAAACCACTCCCTCAACACACCAGGTCCGGTAGCTTCTTCATTCTCAAATTGAATAAATAACTGACTTCGCAGTGACCTAGGACTAGCATGTCCAATGTACTCAAATGAGTCTTCAAACAAACGAGACCTGCAAATGAGCATCTCCCAAAGCTCCTCGTTCTTGTGCCTCCCTTCTCGAAGCATATTCAAGGCAAAATGCTGCCTTATCTTAAAATGTGTTACTTCCTTGTGCTCAACAATCCACTGATAATCTGTAGACTTTTTTGAAAGTTTACCTATCAGAAAGCACAAAGCAACTCTTCTTTGCCTCATCTTCTCCCAAAACATTTCCTTCAATCCCTTATACAACTTCGAAATGCTTTCTAACTCCTTTAGAATTAAAAGATACTGGGACCAACAGCCTACAATAGGCTCACCTCTTTCTATGTTTACCAAACCCAGCTGGCTTTCCAGTTCCTTTAGACACAGCTCCGATTTTTCCAGCAAGTCACAAAAAACATGATGCACGCCTTTAATCTCAGATCTTTCATTTCCTGCTTCATCTTGCATCAAGGAAGGGAAACTGACCGGACTGCCAAATGCTATTTGACGTCGTATTGCACACTTTACCCGATGCATGAACTGAATAAACTCACGCACATCACTCTCTGATAACTGTATAAACTCAGCTGATTGCACACTCAATTCCAAAGCATGAGATAACCTTGTTGCCAACTCATGAACAAAAGGGAAAACATCCTGCAATCTTAACACATGCTTAACATCATGGACATTCTCCTTCATCATTGCAGCTAAACTACTACGGCAAAATATGTATAAAGTATCATCAACACCCGCAGCCCCTCTTAGAATCGTACAGAACTCGAAGAATATAGGAGCAAACTGCCTATATACAGTTGTAGGATTGGTGAAAAGTGTCTTACAGTTATCTATAAATTGACAAACGCATCCATGAGCAGCTTGTTTTTTAATTATAGAAGGAGATACATAAAGTTTTACCAGGGCCGCAGGAACAGAGAAGTAAATAAATATTTGGAGATATTCCTCCGATCCATCTGCGCCATCCTTCGGGGTATTTGCGAGAAAATCGGTAAGCATCTTCGTCATACGGGTGACATTAGCATTAATATCTGTGTCGTCATTGCAGTTGCAGAGGTCATGAATAACCAAATTCAAGTCACTCATCAGTTGCAGGGTGTCGTCATTTTGTACACCACATTCCGATAGCGTTTGGGACAACTCAAGCTGTTTGCCGCGGTAGATTAATCGCTGTTCCATTGCTGGTACAGCAGAGGTCGATCGGATTGGTCGAATTCCGGTGATGGAATGGATTTTCCAGTGAACTGATGCAACTGTATCAGACGAATAAGCTTGAATGACCAGGATTTTGCCGCCGGAAAACATACGGACAAAGAATTGAATGGGAGTTTTCAGAGAAGAATTGAAGAGGATTTCGTTATGTCTCATCCTGGCTGTGGTGGCAGCGGCATAATTATTGAACTTGCGTTTGGTGCTAGTTTCGTGAGGTAACTGGTACGCCATTGATGAGCAAGAAGAAAAGAGTTTCGAGCTCTGCGCTAATTTAGAGGAAGTCAAGTTTGTCTTGCCTGTTAAGCCTCACCCTTCCTCCACCTGTGCACTGATTTTAAACTATTTTCCTTTTTTATCTATTTCAAATGGAGTATTTTTTTTATTCTATTTTAAAAAGATATATTTTTTTAATTGTAACTTTTCACATGTATATTTAATGTCATAAGATTAAATGTTAGAGGAGTATTCGTGGAAATGAATCGGACAAAAAAGAAGTCAAACAATCCAAAATACTCCCCCGTTTATACTATTTTCCTTTTTTGTCCGTTATATATATATTTTTAGTCTATTTTAAAAAGATAACTTTTTATGACAATATTTTAACTTTAGTTTTTTACATGTATATTTAAGGTCATAAGATTAAAGGGTTCTTTTGATACATTTAACATAACTTTAATTTAGAATTAATGTCTTCAAATAAGTTTTGTTTCTCTTCTTCGAATAATGTATTTGAAATCACCACATATGAAATTTGCGAACTTCAGATTGTAAAACCTGAAATAAAAAAGAAATGTGTCAATAGATGAAATCCAAAGTATAAAAATATCGCAAGTTGTGTGACTAATCTGAAAACTTACAAGTAAGAAGCATTCATTTTTATTTTGTGCCATCAAATAAAAAAGATGACAAAATCGAAGAAGTGAATTATTTTTAAGAAGAGGGGCAATGGAATGATGAGTTGCTAAGACAAAAACTAACTCACTGTCTTGTTGATTAATGGACAACATCAAAACAAATAAAACAACACTCCCGTTTGGCAATGCGTTATGGTATCATGATATGGAATCATGAGATGAAATTGAAGTTTTGTTTGGACATGCGATATGAAATTTTTGTGTTGTATATTTTCTCATAAACATAAAAATCCCATAAGTTATAAAACTATTAAAATAGCCCAAATTGTTTATTCAATCTTATTAAATAAACAAAAATTTATAAAATCGCATAATAAATTATTACAAAGTTATTTGTTCTCCACATAAGATATTGTTTCATTTAACTTTAATTTAATAAAAAAAAATTGAACATAAATTGTAGTGTACTAGTCTTTAATATAATCCTCCCACATAGTACGGACAATTTCCTCACGTTGAACTTGCATTTCTCGATCATGTGACCGAGAAGACGAACCAACATTGTTACTTTGAGCCATTTGTTGGTCAATATCATCCGCAACTATATTTTATGCTCATAGACCATAAATATTTCATCACTTTAACAATCGGTTGGTGTGAGTTAAAGTGACTATATGTTGGTGAGAATAATAAATTTTATGTCGGTGAGAATAATAAATTTTAAAAAGTAATGATGTGATTATAAATTTTATTTACATATGAAATAAATGGTTAGTAGATATAAATGTGGGGTTGTTTTAACAAAATATAAACTCGTGGATCAATTTTTGTATTAAAATATCTCAAATCATGAAATGGAATTACCATATAATTCCATATCATGGTTTTTGGAGAATATGAAATCACATCTCATGATATGGAATCATGAGATGGAATCAGCGTAAAATCGCATGTCCAAACACTAATTCCATCTCACGATACCATATTGTGATATGGTATCGCATGGCCAAACGCCTACTTAGAAAGAAAAGAAGACCAAAATCTCAGGTGGAAAATTCAGTCTGATAAAAACAAGCATATTGCAGAAAATCAGTTCAGGTGGAAAATTCAGTCTGAAAATTGTAGTTTTTGGTTGGATAATTGGCTAGGGGAAGGGGCTTTGGCTTGCTACAACCCATCTATTTCTATTCTTAATAACACAAAAATCTCACAATTCATCCTTGATGGGAATTGGAATGAAACTATGGTCAGACAACATGTTCCACCTCTTCTGGTTCCCAAAATTCTCTACACCAAAATTCATTTTCATGAAGGAGGTTCTGATGTGGCTATTTGGAAGCTCAAGGATGATGGCTTATTCACTTGTGCCTCAGCATGGGAGTTTACCAGGCAAAAGAAGAACAAAAATATCATAATTACTTTCAGTTGGCACAAAAATATTCCATTCAAAATTTCCTTCTTACTATGGAGAGCTTTGAGGGGAAAATTACCTACAAATGAAAAAATCAGAACTTTTGTAGGGGAACCAGTACTCTGTCACTGCTGCATTAAATCAGGTTGGGATGACATTAACCACATTTTTGTTACAGGGAATTTTGCTACCTATATCTGGAAATATTATGTTTCTTTTTTTGGGATCAGTCATAGACATATGCCCCTGGGAAATCTTCTGATGGACTGGTGGAGTGGGAAACCAAAAAATTCAGCTCACAAGTTGTTAGTTCAAGTAGTCTCTATCATTGTATGCTGGATCTTATGGAAGAATATATGTTCTTCTAAATATGGAGGGAAAAAATCTAGCATCTCGAGGGTTAAATTCTTGATTTTCAATGACACTACTCAACTTATGTCCACTGTTTTTCCTTATATACAATGACCTAATAGTTGGGAAACTCTTATTATTATGATGGAAAGATGTGAACATGAGACTAAAATCACCTCGGTTTGTTGGTATAAACCTCCTAGCAATTTTCTTAAGCTCAACACAGATGGAAGTGCCTTGAATAACCCGGCAAAGATAGGAGGGGGTGGTATTTTTGAGAGACTACCAGGCTGAGGCACAAGCAGCCACTCATGGTTTACATTGGTTCATACAACATGGATACAAAAACATTCTGCTTGAAATTGACTCGGAACTTCTGATCAAATGGTTGAACAACAACAACAAACCTCCTTGGAAACTTCAACAGGATATCAAGGACCTCCAAAACTTCATCAACCAGTTAGAGACATTTCAATGCAGACACACTTATAGAGAAGCCAACTGTACTGCAAATTACCTCTTTAAATAGAGCCACCATCATATTTAACACTATTACATCATCATCAACTTCATAATACAGCTAAGGGCAGCTACATTTTGGAGAATCTGGGGATGTCTAACTTTGGAAGAAGAAAACTAAGGAGAATCAAACAACCTCCCTGAAGGTTGATCTGCTTTATTGTATAGAACCCTCTATACTAATTTGTTCCTTAACCTTTTCAATATAGCTATGCTTTGTAGTTATAGCTCTTTTGAATAGGATTAGGTTTTATCTCTTTTCTTACTTTGTAAGGGGAGAGTCTCTGTTGTTTAATGCTTACTAGTTAATGTGTAATGAGAGGAGTCCTCTCTTTTAGGCGCATAGTTAGCAGGTTTCCGTTTATACTATGGGGATGAGTTGACTGCCCTTAGTAGGAAAAAATATTTAAAAGTCATCAAATGGAAAAACAGATATGGTTAAACACCTGAAAGATGCTCTAGAATAATAAACTCAGGTCATTTAGCACTCTTCTAATTTGGTGAGTCACCGAGTTCTTTTGGTGAGTCACCGAGTGCTTTCGGTGACCTTAGGCTTCTCACCGAAAGTTACAGAACCAACCTACTAATTTAGCATGAATTAAAGGCGAGATAGGGAACTTCGGTGAACCGTAGAGTGGTTCGGCGAGCTCGACCCAGCTCGCCAAATGACCCAACGTTTCTACTTTCGACCCAACTTCTTAAATTCAACCCTGCAACCCCCGAAAACAAAATCAAAGCATGCACTTCTACAATTCAACTAATACCCATTACACCCATTACCCCGGGATACTCAGACTTCTCCTGGGTTTGCCAAATTTTTCCATTTGATGACTTTTGCCCTTAAGAATGACGTCATTGGAAATAATACGTCATTTGGCACAAATACGGGCTACTTAGACTTCACCCGACTAGACCCAACAACATGCAAGCACAACCCCACAAATTTTAACCAATTTTAAGGCACAAATTCATGGGATTTCACAATATAAACCTTACGGGCAAGATTATCGAATTAACACAGGCACATACAAACACAATTAAGATTAGAGAGGCCCAGCACACGACAACAAGATAAGATCATAGCAAATGAGTACAAATTCTCAAAAATAAACTTGGGGTTCAAAAAACCGACCCTTGATGCCGATTAAAATACTTTGTGATGCTACGCGGCAAAGTAATCCACTCCAACAACAAATCCGACAACTAAAATAAGGTAAAAATGCAAAATATAGGAAACTAAAGTGCGGGTGTGAGTTTGGGAAGTTCAAAAGTGAGGGAAAGTGAAAGAGTTGGAAGTTTAAACCTTTGACTTTTAAAAATTGTCCAGTTCTCCCCCATTCAGCGACATTAGTTGTGCTTGCTGACCCACTCGGCTACACGCCGAGTGAGCACTTACCTCGCCGAGTTTTACAGGACATCCAGCTAATGTGGGGGTTCAAATGGTGGACTAGATCACGATCGCCGACCTTCTCGGTGATTCACCAAGTTGCTCCTAGACTCACCGAGTTTTACAGACTCTAATTTAAAATTATCTTGAATCCAACGGTGGTTTAGGTGGGCTCGCCGACCTTTTCGGCGATGCACCGACTGGACTTTCAGCTCGCAAACCTGCACTTTTCAAACACTTTCCACACTTTGATCTGCACAATCAACACACCATTATTTCTTAAAGCAAAAATAAAGCGATAAACATTTGGGTTGCCTCCCAAGAAGCATCTTAGTTAACGTCGTGGCACGACGCAAGTCCCACTTATGTTCCATTAGTAAGGAATGCCTCATATTCATAAAGCAACCCTTCTTCTGGCTCTAGGTAGAGGGGAGTCAACACTTGGTCCATTTGGGACCCCAATAACTGAATGAGCATAGAATGTGAGGTCGTCATCTGGTTCAGCATCAAGACATTTTCTCTCATCTCTTCCAACACTCTGTCGTGTAATTCGACTTTGTGTAGAATGAGTAAGAGGACCTCTTCAATTTGTCCACCCTCTTGCTTTTTCATTCTTTGGCACTCATGAGGGGGAATGTACATGTCTTTCTTTTTGGACATTACCTCCATGTCCTTGACCTTTTTGGTCAAGGTCTCCAGCTGAATCAACAAAGTGGCCAAGTCTTGGTCCTTTTGTTTCTCCATCTTCTCCTTGTTGGTTTTGCCCACACAATTAAGGAGTTGGGTTGCGGTCTCATAGGAATGTCGCATCAAGCAGCCCGAAGAGAGTTGATCAACCATTATTCTATTTTCAGGGCCCATACCCCGGTAGAAACATTCCATAAGTATCTTATCTAGAATCTCATGAGTTGGGCACTGCTGTAATAGGATTTTAAACCTTTTCCACAACTCATAAATGCCTTCACCCTCTAATTGCTTGAAATTTAGGATGTTATCCCTAAAAATCATCAATCTCGAAGGAGGATGATCCATTGGGTCACTGTTGCTACCAAATATGCTTCAATTCTCTGCTCAAAAGAGCAACACACAAACCAAAACTAAAAATTAAGTAAGTTCACTATGACTAACAAGAACAAACTTTAACTTAACTAAAAATTCTCAAGTAACACCACTCCCCGACAGCGGCGTCATTTTGATTAATATTGTTTCAAAGACAGTTCATCCAATACTAAGCGTCAACGATTGTTAGTTAGTATTATAACCCAACTAAGTGAGCTGGGGTCAAATCCCACAAGGAGTGGTACGTATTTGAGAATCAATAAAAAAGTATGAATATGCTTAAGTCAATCATAGTTAAAGACATTTACAAATAAAAGCATAGTTCAAGTTTGGGGTGACACAAGTGTCAAATTACATGGTTTATTTTATTGTAATTATCAACTACCACAGCAAATAACATGAAAATAACAAGTATAGAGACATGTTCTTGGGATGTGATTGGATTATGGGCTAAGGTAGACAAATGGGTGGTTGTAATTAGTAGTAAATAGCTGTAAATCAGTGAATAAGCTAGACTTTAGTGGAGATAAACTTTCCCTCTAACAATTTACCCCGAATCAAATTGGTTTCTCTCGAACACCAATAAGCAGCAATTAAGAATAGCCTACACTTTTATCCATTCACTCTCTCGAGTTGAATGTGTGGAAAAGGGTTTAGGATTCACTCTCTCCAGCTGAATCCATGACAACCCAATACCCACAGACCATCAAATCTGTAATCTTGGTTTTAAAACCTCTCTCTCGAGCAAGCCAAAAACACGAAGGTAGAGTTGTATTTGCAACTACAGCCCTTTAGATTAAGCCACAATTACTGATTGAAATAACTTTTAAATAGCATTAAAACTATCAATTAGCAATACCCAACAACTAAATCAACTCATAATCACATAATCACACCACAAGAATTGGGGTTTTAGCTAGACATCATAAAAAGATAAAATTCGTTACCAAATTGTGTTTCCATCAACTGGGTAAGATTAATTCGTCTTTACAAAGGTCAAGATTGAAGAATCTTCAACACCCACTTCCAATTTCTCAGAAATGGAAATCTTCAAAGCTAAGGAAATATTGTCTCAATACTCTTAGTTCTAAGCTCTCTACTTCAAAAACTGATAATTATGATATTCCTAAGGTAAATAGATATTCAATTCCTTATTCAAAAATGTATTTATAGTCACCAAAAATGTGTTGCGAACGACTATTCGGTGCAATAAATCGGGATCACTGATCCATTCGATGATCTACCCTTTGATTAATTCCATCACCTTTTTGCTTTGGCCTTCAACATCTTCAAGTTCTGTAACTTTGGGCGATATAGCACTGCATCGCATAATCGTTCGGTGACTCGCCGACTTCTCCTTTCTATCGCCGACTTGATTTCTCCTTCAGGGCTTGGCACACTGGAACTTTAGGCGAGATCGTGGCCGTTCGGATACTCGCCCAATGGGTTAGGCGATCATCAGACCTTCTTTTCTTCGTTCTTTCAGCTGCCTTGTTCCTTTTTGCTCAATAGTGTTCATGTTTTGTTCCTCAATCCAAATACCTGAAAATCAAGGATTTACATTAGTTATTGGTACAAAATTTTCATTTAAGGACAGTAAATCTATTAAAATAAATCCCTAATTGAGTCCAAATCGTGGAATCATCACTTACCCAGTTGATGGAAACTCAATTTGGTAACGATTTTTATCTTTTTATAATGTCTAGCTAAAACCCCAATTCTTGGGGTGTGATTATGTGATTATGGGCTTATTTAGTTTATGGGTATTGATAATTGTTAGTTTAAATGTTGTTTAGAAGTGAGTTCAATCATTAATTATGGTTTAATATAAGAATTGTAGTTGCAAATGCAGTTCTACCTTTGTGTTTTTGGCTTGCTCGAGAGAGAGGTTTTAAAACTAAGCTTATTGATTGATGGTCAATAGGTATTGGGTTGACATGAGTTCAGCTCGAGAGAGTGAATCCTAAATCCAGTCCCACACATTCAGCTTGAGAGGGTGAATGGACTAATGTGTGGGCTGGTCTCATTTTGCATGCTTGTTCATGTTCGAGAGAAATCAACTTGATTCGGGGTAAATTGTTCGAGAGAAAGTTTATCTCCTCTATAGCCTAGCTTACTCACTAATAACTAGTTATTTTCTAATAGTTGCAAGTATTCATTTGTCTATATTACCCTATAATTGAATTACATCCCAACAACCCGTCTCATTATTGTTAGTTCGTATTGTTTACCACTATTTGTAGTTGATAACTCCAAGCCACCCCCCCCCCCCATTTGACATTCGTGTCACCCCCTGATTTGAATTATATTTTTATTCGATAAATTTTATTCCTATGATTGATTTGAATGCGTTCATACTTTCCATTTGACTCTCAAACACGTAGAACTCCCTGTGGGATTCGACCCCAACTCATTTAGTTGGGTTTTATACTGACTAGCGATCGTTGACATTTAGAATTGGATGAAGTATCCTGGAAACGTTAATAACTAATCATATTATGTAGGAGGGTCCTGCTAATCTAAATCACATTATGAGGAGGGTCCTACTAATCCCATTATGTAGGAGGGTCCTTCTAATCCCATTTTTAGGAGGGTCCTTCTAATCTAAATCTCATTATGAGGAGGGTCCTTCTAATCTAAATCTCATTATGATGAGGGTCCTGCTAATCCCATTTTGAGGAGGGTGCTTCTAATCTAAATCTCATTATGAGGAGGATCCTGCTAACCTAAGTCGCATTATTTAGGAAGATTTTTCCAAACTGAATCATCAAATACAATCATAACATTTTTGTTTTAAAATGTCTTAGAGCAGGAGCAGCAGCAACAGCAGCACTTAGAGCAGCAGCAGCAGCACCTAGAGCAGCAGCAGCACTTAGAGCAACAGCAGCACTTAGAGAAACAGCAGCACTTAGAGCAGCAGCAGGAGGAGGAGGAGCTGGAGCAGCAGCAGGAGGAGGAGCAGCAGCAGCAGGAGCAGCAGCAACAACAGGAGGAGCAGGAGCAGCAGCAGCAGCAGTGTCATTGTTCATAATTGATCAGAAGGTCTTTATTTGGATTGTAACATGACTTTTGGACAGGGTTACAAAGAAAGGGTGAAAACTCAAATAAAATACTTATAACACGGTCAAGACTTACAATCTTTGAAATCGATTCTATTTTACAAAAATAAATAATAATAATAATAATAATAATAATAATAATTAATGTTAAAGGATCTGAAAAATACTCCAACTTTGGCCGAAATTATTGTTACGATACCAAACTTTATGGAAGACCTTTTACCCCCTGCACTATTTAATAGTGTATTTTAAAGGTATATATGTGCCCACGTGGACACATTACTATTTATAATCATGGAATATTTATGATGTCCACATGGGTACATATATACCTTTAAAATACACTATTAAATAGTGTAGGGGGTAAAAGGTCATTTCCAAAGTTCGGTATTATTACAACAATTTTGATCAAAGTTCGGATATATTTTAGACCTTTTCCCCTTATTATTATTATTATTTATTTTGCCCCAGTTTTTGTGATGAAGACCTTTTAGATTTCTCCTTGGTTTGACTGAACCTCAAACTAAGGTTGCCTACGTATTTTGTCAAAGCAAGAACCAGGTCGAACATAGTTCAGGAAGCTTGTTCTATTGTTGTTATTGAATTTTTTTTCTTCCTTTCTTTTTTTGGACTCTTTTTCTTTTTTCTTGACTCTTTCCTGTGACTTCGTTTTTTTCTTTTTGAATTTGTGATTCTTTTTTTTAACTATATTTTGATTCCAAAAGATGGGTATGAAAGAAAATAAAGTTAAGGCTCAAAGGGGGTTGTAAAGGATTTTATGGTGTTTGGATAGTAGAATGAAATTCCTTCATATACAAGCATGCCCTTTAAGATGTGAAGTGCAAATCAGACAATATCTCTTTGCTACGTATGTATTGATGGATATGTATATCAATTTTGTTCCATGTTTCTCAATTATAAATTTTCATTTGAGTAATATGTTCTTCACAACAAATGACATTGAAATTTGAATGGAACTTTCCCTTTTAACCTCCTTCGACAACAAAGAATGTGTCAAAATGTATAAGTCGTATATTTCATTCTTCGAATATATTTTTTCCAATTTCTTTGCCTTCCCCCTTGTCTCTCTTCTTCAGCTAATGATGAAGCAAATTCCTAAAGTCAAATTAGTCCGTGAAAGCATATATTTTTTCCGTTCAAGAAAGTGTTTATGTAAAGATGGGTGTATTCATTCCATGACTAGTTATGATTTCATTTGATCAAATTTTCATGCATATCATGTCACCAAAATAGAATTGACATGAGATGTATATATGAAAATCTAAATAGATTGGATCCACGTGATACAACACAAAAATGGTATTAAGTAAAAGAGAAAAGACTTGACGACAAGACAATAAAATAAATTTTAGGTTACAAGCATGTAATAACCTAAAACTACGACACGACTCTAGAAACAAAATAAGAAAAATGCTAGAAGGATTTGACTCACTAAAAAATCAAAATTCAAAATGCATAGCAGAAATGACGACAAAATAAACTATCCATACACTCTTTTCTAGAGAAAAGAAGAGTGTCTCCCAATCACCAAGCTTGACTTCTTAGCCACTTCTTTGCATGTTAGCCTTCATGAAAGCTTCACCAATTTCAATTGTCTTTTCTTGTGAATTGAGAGAATTCTCATATTCTTTGTCATCACATATCATCTCGATAAAGTGTATATAATTATGCGCGCAGAGGATTCTTTGTCACATTTGGGGGGTCATCATTTTGAACCACAATCATCTTTGTTTGAATCATCTCTTCCACCTTTCTTTTTAAATTTCGACAATCTTCAGTATTGTGCCCTGGAGCATCAGAATGGTATGCATATCGTGTTGTAGGATTGAAACCTTTTGCATATGGATCCACATAATTTTGAGGAATCGGCTCTATCATCTTCAAATGTTTCAACTTATCAAATAAACTAGTGTAAGACTCTCCAATTGGTGTGAAATTGTTCCTAGGCCTCTGACCTCCTTCATATTCCTGTCTTGGATGTAGATTGGAAGGTGCTCAAAAATGTTGAGAAGAAGGGCATACATTTTGATGTGTTGGCGCTCGCCATTGTGGATAGTTTGGTGGATATGCATATGGTTGTGCATTATAGACTACATACTGAGGTGGAAAATTAGAATATTGTGTGTCCTGCGTGGGGTGATAGTGATGTGGTTGAGCTAGTGCATATTGATAAAGTGGATCCCTTTGAACTTTTTTGTGTGTCTGACACAACATTTGCTACTCCTCTTTCATTTTCTTTCCCCCAAGATTTCCTGATCTATTATTGATCACCTGTGTTGTAGGTTTCAAAGAAGCTTAACTTATAATTTTTCCAGACTTGATGCCATATTCCACCATTTCACCAATTTTAATAACTTTGGCGAATGTTTTTCCAACAACGGAAAGTAAATAATGAAAGTAGTCGGGTTCTTGCACTTGGAGGAAAACATCAATCATTCAGACTCTTTCATTGGCAGCTTAACCCTAGCAGCTTGCCCCCTCCACCTAATAGCGTATTCACGGAAACTTTCAGTGGTCTTTTTCCTCATGTTGGCAAGTGAAGTACGATTTGGAACTATGTCAATGTTATATTGAAATTTTTGAGCAAAACATCAAGCCAAATCATCTCATGTATGCTAGTTAGAAGTATCTTGATATAGGAACCATTCTGAGGAGATTCCCTTCAAACTTTCCCCAAAATAAGCCATGAGCAATTCTTCTTTGCTTCCAGCCCCTCTCAATTGATTACAATATCTCTTTAAATGGGCTACATGATCTCCATGTCCATATTATTTCTCAAACTTTGGAGTTTTAAAACCAATGGGTAGATAAACGTGGGGAAACATGCACAAATCATTGAACGAGACACTTTTGTTACCTCCCAATCCTTGCATATCTCTTACACTCTGCTCCAAACTCTTCATTTTTCTAGCCATTTCTTCATGTTCCTCGTTCTTAACAGCTTTTTCAACTTCAACATGGGAACTATATTAATGAGTGTGAGGGTAAGAGCCTGGAATTTTAAAAGTCAATGCAGTAGTATAATCTCGGTTATGTTGAACTATGGGTGGAGGATCATTGTTGAATTTTGTCTCCATTATAGGTTGTTGAACTGCATTAGTCGGCTCAGTTGGCATGAAGAGTGGATTACTCATCATAGGCATACTCAAAGGGAGCATCGTGGAAGTTTCAGCGGCATTGAATGTGTTAGTATATGGGCCAAATCCAGGTGAATAAATTGTATTGCTTGTCGTCCCTTGGATAGGGGGTGGCCTATTTGTGTTTAGATAGTCACAGATTGAAAACGGTGAAACTTGTCCATTCATCCAGGCTTCGTACATTTTCGTCATTTGTTGTCTTAGCATCCTCACTTCTTCTATTGACATCGTTTCTTGTGAAACCATCTGATTATGGACCTCATCATTGTCCGACTCATTTCCCTCTTTGCGGTCATTTTTTTTCCCCTTTTGACTTTGCATATGAGGGATTGAGATGTCAGCTTAACCACAAACCAACCACCTTAAGTTAACTATGTGCATGAATAATAAAATTTGTTAGGGTTAGACCTTCTTCAATTATAACCACATGTTGCACGTCATGCATACACAAATCTTTTTATTTATAGAATGAGTTTAGAAAGTCTAAAGTTTAATCCTAACTAGCTCAATTATATTATTTTTTTTTTTATTTGATTATTTGTTTATATTTTTTAAAATGATGCATTGGTCAATTTCATTTGGATTGCGTACATAACATGTGTGATAAAAATGATTAGGATCTTTGCATAAAAAAAATTTACTAATTTTTTTTTTTTGAATTTTTAAGATAAAATCTTTTGTTTTCTTGATTTACTAAAAGAAAATTAAGAAACAATCTATTCTTGATCTTGAACTTTATGTTAAAAATGAAATAAAAAATACGCAATGAAAACATTATTTTTGAATTTTTCGTTTGAGTGACGAATTTGAAAAGTTTCAACATTATTAAGCTATTTTTTTGTAAGAAGAAAAAAAATTGTTGAATAAAGACTACAACTTTTTTTTTTTTGAATTTTTGATGAAGAATTTTTTTTTAAATTTTTTTTTTTTAATAAAGGTCACCGAACCCAAGGAGAGTTGCCCACATATCTCATTGAAATGAGAATCAGGTGTGCGTAGTTCGTTCAAATTGAACAGTTAAACTCTCTTTTTTGTATTTTTTTTGAAAGATTAGAAATTTGTTGACAAATGCAACTATATTCTTCGTTTAAAGTCGTATAAAAAAAATTGAAGTTTCTTTTTGTGAATTATAGAAAAGAAAAAATAAAAGAATTTTTTTTGGCTGTTGTGATTTTTATTTAGAAATAAAAAATCTCTTTTTATATAAGAAAATGAAAAAAACTTCTTAAACAAGAAAATTCTTTTTTTTTGTAATTTATTTTTTCTATGACTTTCTTTTTAATGTAAAAATTCTAAAAAAAATAATATTATTTCATCTCATTGATCACCATAGATTTGGTTTATATACATTTTCAAATAACACATAAAATAATTTAGGTAGTCAAATCAAATTGAAATATCTATCCTAGACGAATCAGATCCCTATGTCAAGTCTCATTAAGTCAAATGTAAATGATTCAAATAAGTAGAACCTACTAGGGACAACCATATCTGGTTTCAGTTTTACTAAGGTTAAGCTTGATGGAGAAGGTATCTAGACATGATGTAAAATGAGCAGGCAACTCGAGTTGGGGAGTAGCAACATACCGGTAGCAGCGCTTTCTGACTTTGTGCATGGGTGCTCTCCATCCTAAACATGTGAGCTAAAAATCCTTCACCATGGACCGAAGATCCACTGGCTATCTTAACAGAAGTGGAATGCGCAGTCGCAATTCCCATTATGGTATTATTGAAGACTCGGAGGGGTGCACGAGAGAAGGCAGTTATATGCAGTTCAAATAATATTAAAACAATAAATAAGTAGGCAATTAGCACATTAATCCAACAAATAGAATATCCAAAAACAAATATAGATAAATAAATACAAGTCATATATAAGTCAATATTACAAGCTCGAATTCTGGTTATCACAACGGAGTCGACATCTGTCACACCCCTATTTTTTCCAAAACGAATGTTTTGAAAAAAAAAGTTTTTCCATTTAAAGTGACATTTTGAAAAGAGATTATTTTATTTTCAGAGTCACCACTTGAAATTGAGTTTTGGTGTTCCAAATCACCTTATTTGTATCCCTAATCAAAAGGAAGTTGACTCTTTATTTTGTTGGTCTGCAAATTAGAATTTTAGGTAAGGAATTATGTTGACCGAGGGGAAGGTGTCAGGCACCCCTCGAGTCCCGTGGTTCTAGCACAACCGCTTTATTGACTTATATAGAACTTGACTTAGTTTTGAGTATATTATGTTTATGAGCCTAACAATTTACTAATGTCACGCCTTTTTTGATTTATTTCATACTTGTTTTTAAATCGTCTTAGTTTAATTAATGTGTGGTGTACTGACAACAGCGCTTTTCAGCTTTACCACAATTTATTGATTTATTTGCATTTCAAGACTAAAAATAGTTTAATGTTCTTTAGAACTCAATATTTTCCTATTACTATTATTGGCTTAAATCACATGTTCTCTAATTTTTTTATTATTAATTTTTCTTTAAAAAAGAAAAGAATAAACACTATTAATAAGAACACAAAGTAAACAAAAATATTAAAATCATTCACTTTTCCATACAAATTATGCACATGTTAGAAATTATGGGCACCTAGGAATCTTTATTTTTAGTCATTAAAATGAAAAGAAAAACCTACTAACTAAAATTAAGATGTTTACATAATGAATCTTTGTCATTAATTATTCTCATCATTTCAATTTATTAAGTCATAACTACACATATCATCATTAAAAAAATGTGAAAAATAAGAATAGACTTGGACAATAATGTTACTTAAATGTGAAATAAACTATGAGTTGTTTAAACAGGAAATAAATTATGGGCTATTATAACAGATTTACACTAAATCTAACAATATAAAAGATCTGAACATGAAGTGGATATGAAAAATTAAACATATTTCATATTATAACATAATGGTTTAAACACACGCGAAATTTAACAACTTCAATATATTGCAACCAATGCTTGTATATTGATGACATTAAACTATACAAAAAAGATTAAGTTTTACCTCTTGTGAAAATTAATTCACAAAGAAAAGACCACAACATGAACCACGAACTCAGAACCACAAAAGTAAAACTCGAATTCAAATTTTATTGCGTTATATTGTTCTTTTCTTTTTATTTTTGTGTTGTCCGTGTGTTTTGTTTGGTGTATTTGGTGTTGTGAGTGTTGGAGTAGTATTGGAGTAATGTAAATATATGTTGTTGAATTGAAAATGATGGGTGTGATTTTTGATTCTTTCTCCGGAATGTTTATTTTTCTTCGTGAGTGTGTATTTTTTTATGTTTTTCTTTTTTTGGTTTGGCTGCCGTGCCTATATGTTGGTTGTATGTCGTGTATATATGTTGGTGTGGGTGGTATTGTTGTAATGTTGGAACTGGTGGGAAGTGGGGTGTGCAGGTGGGTAGTGGAGTGGAGTTGGGGTAGTGGGGAGTTAAGTTATTAATGTTTTTTAATAATATAATATAATATAGGGAAAATTGTATTAAATAACAAATTATTAATTCAAATTAAATTCTATAGGCATAGTTTATTTTATTTGTAATTTGCAGCAAACATTCCCTTTTTTTTTAACATCTGATTTGGTATACAATTAGTCATTTTGGGTATACAATTACCCATTCGGTATACAAATGTATAACATGTATAAAATGCATTTGGGTTTATATAAAGTGAGAGAAAAGTGTATATACAAATACAAATATATATATTTTCTTCCTATACACTTATAATTATACAAATACAGATCTTATTATATAAATTACAATGTATAAATAAATTTATACAAAACTGAACAATTTGTATAAAATTGGATGTCTAGTGAATTATACAAATCAAAACCTCCAAAGCAAACATAAAATTTGTTATGGAGCGCAATTATGTAAACTATAGCTATAACATACAAATATGTTTTTTTATGTTTGCTACATGTGAAAGTTGCTCAATATAATCTCATATATATATATATATATATATATATAAAAGAGAACTTTAGGCCCGTCTACGTGGTGCCACCACAAACCAGAGTTCATTTTTAATTTACTTATTTCCAAAACTAGCCTTCCCTTCTCATGAAAAGTTGTGACATTTATGAAAAGTTGTGATTTTTATTAAAAGTTGCGACTTTAATGAAGAGTTGCGACTTTTATGAAAAGTTGTGACTTTTAAGAAAAATTGTGACTCTAATGAAGTGTTGCGACTTTTACGAAAAGTTGTGACTTTTATGAAAGGTTGTGACCTCTCTGAACGGTTGCAACTTTTCCAATAAAGCACAATAAATATTTGTTCACACTACCATTTGTTGTCTATATAAATACAGAGATTTCCTCTCATTTTAAAACAACAAAATTTTTGATCTTCTTCTTCGCCTTCACAATTAAATATTTATGTACTTTACTCATGCTAAGTGGCTCAGTGACACCATTGCTTATGTTACCAATCCTGGTATGTATTTTTACAGTCATTAATTTATGCTTATATTATTAAGGATAAATGATAAGATGTAATAATTTTCATTTTTCCTTACATTATTAATCTTTTATGTAAGATAATATAGTGTTTTAGTTGACGGATAGGTTTTAGTATTATTTTATATATTCCGTGATATAAAATTCCCGCGCGAAGCGCGGGTAATTTTGCTAGTATAATATAATATAATATAATAAGAATTTATTTAATCATTTTTAAACTAACAAAAATTGAGTAGCTAATAATAAATTATAATTAAGACTTACTATCTTATTTATTAAACTAAAATTAAATTAAAACATGTATTTTTTTTTATTTTCAAATCTTTTAAAATAAACTTACTAAGATAAGATAAAAGTCAAAATATTTAATTTAGATTTATAAAAATATTTAAGCTCTAAGAATGGTGTAAAATTTTAGATTCGGTCAAAATTTGTGTGTCTACAATAGTAACATGTATATGTGAAGTAAGTAGATTTCAACAAAAAATCTTTCTACATAATGACCATTGAATACGAATTCCTTATTTAGATTCATTTAAACCAACCTTGAAAGCATAATGTTTTCTAAGTAAGTATGGTCTAACCTTGTATGCCATATGAAGTTCCCTGGGAAAAGTTGCAACATATCATTTACGCGTCATATGATCTAAACAATAGCTTTTTGCGAGTTAGTATATTTATACTAAAAGCCTAATTCTATGAATGCCATAAAATTATGTGCTTTGAAATTCTTGATGAACAACTTACAAAAATGACTAATTCTTGTTTTCAGTTTACTCTTCAAAATTAAAACAATATACATTGCTTCTGATTTTTAGGAAGAGCTAAAATAACTTATTTTTTGTCCGTTCGAATCTAGTTTAGGAAACAAGGTAATAGGTTAAAAAAAATTGGGAAAAGGGTCTAAAAAATACTCCAACTTTGGTCGAAATTGTTGTTACGATACCAAACTTTGGAAAAAACCTTTTACCCCCTGTACTATTTAATAGTGTATTTTAAAGGTATATATGTGTCTACGTGGACATCATAAATATTGCATCATTTTAAATAGTAATGTGCCCATGTGGGCACATATATACCTTTAAAATACACTATTAAATAGTGCACGGATGGTAAAAGGTCCTCCATAAAGTTTGGTATCGTAACAACAATTTCGGCCAAAATTGAAGTATTTTTCAGACCATTTTCCCTAAAAAATAATAATTGATTGAACAGAAATTTATTACCGACATTTGAAAATATTAATCTGTAGTGTTAAAGAAGTTAGGAGAAGAGGAAAAATCTCTAAAATATGGAAAATAAGAAAGATATATAATTGAGTACTTATAAATATCATTAAGATATTATTATAAATATTAACCATTCAGATAGTATTTAATAATTAAGAATTTAGTGATTAAGATTGAAACACCAAAAAATAACTTAATGACAAATTTAAACAATAATAATTGAATTGTGTATTTAAGTGTAATAAATAAGGTTGATTGAATTTTAGTAGCTCCATTGATTGACTACATTAATGATAACACAACAATATACATATATTCTTATAGTATTATTGACGAACAGGAAACCTTAATGATACCAATACAGTATTATATATACTGATTTAGTAATAAGTATTGAAACTATCCATTATCTTAACCTTAATATAAGGGTAGGTCAAGTGTGAGGGTCCTAAATTCTGGGCCTCACAATAAAATAATTGTGAATTCGATAATTTTATGTTCTCTTCGACCATATTAAATATGGTTAAAAAAACACAAAATCTATATATAAATAAACAAAAATAATTATCTACTTTTTAGCATAAATATTTTAGAACTTTAAACTAACTACTCAAAATCTTTCTAACAATAAGTAATATTTTTACAATAACATCTAAGATAATATATTGAAACACATGATTAATATCGATCATAGAGAAAATGTTTATAATAGACTATATTTTTTTAATGAGATTATTTTGAATACATTTCAAAAAAGAAGATTCATAAAAGAGAGTTGAAATATTATGTTTAATATAAAAAAAATGGTTACCTCAATAAAAAAGGCTCTTCTATACGATCCCAAGTCCCAATCGCGTATAAAACGATTGGTACGGACTTGGGTCGTACTGAAGAACCCTTTTATTGAGGTAAATCAATATAATGTATGAAATACTGCATCCGTTTTAGACAATTAAAGCCTACTTGGAATTGCAAGAAGAGAAAGAGAAGATTGGAAGAGATGTTTGAATCACATATCAACAATGTATTTGAGAATACGTATGGAACAGAGGAAGAAACTCCAGAGGAGGGAGCTGTGGCAGATGCAGAACTGAAGGGAATTGTTGAACATGAGGTTATATTCCTTCTCAATCCCACAAGAATCCATACTTCAACTTTCCAAACTTTACAGATATCAACATTTGGTATGACTTTGAATTTTATATATATATATATATATATATATAAAATTATATAATCCTTGCAGGCTTTACCCTTTTCTGATAATTTGGAGCTCTTTTCCTACCTGGAGAATTGGGTGTTCATACCAGATAAGGTTATTATTTTCTTTCAGGACTGTCAAATTTTGTTGCATTTATGTTATAAAGAAAATGTTGTGCTTGAATATTTATGTCTTCTGACTTGTAATTGTACCTTGTATGCTTTGATTGAATGAAGTTTCTTTCGTATGTTGTTTACGAGCTATGTCCAATCTCGAGTTTCACAGTAGTTATCGTTGTTCTTGCAGGTGGAGTTTGTTGGTAATATAGAAGCAATAATATTACGACTTCATCATCACCAGCTGATTTCAACTGTCTCTGCCAAACCCCTAGTCATCCATCTAGCAGCCATTGTTCCTCCGAAAGCTAAGGTAAGTTTGATTAGTACATTTGCTATGACTTTTTCGAGAGATTTCAGCAAAGTTTAAACCGTTCAATAATGTCCATATCACCGCATTATACCATCATTTTTAGAAACTAATCTTGTAAATATGGAGAAAAACTTCCCTCGATAGGGGATCCTATTTTTTACATGAATTCACGTCTGACTAACACAGAAAGTCAAAGATATCACCGGGGTGTCAACCTTGCTATAATGGATCATTTCTTGGTAGGTCTTTTGTGATTTTGATTTTGTTAACCGCTTTTCCAAGTTCATGAGTACGTGATTAGACTATCTTTGTTTTTTACAACAATTGATGTCTTCTAAGTCGGATGTTGTATTTCGAGATAAAACACTAAATTATTAGAGATACGCAAAATTTATTGAAGCAATGGATGGAGGGCATGTTTGGTGCTGACTTATTATTACCATAGCTAAATAGAAGAAATGTGATCATTTTTTCTTGAGCCGAGGGTCGATGGTGATGTCTACGTATATTTTACGCTTCCAAGATCATACTTAGTGGATTTACATTGGATATGTTATAATTATTGTTATTTTAGGATTGAAGTATTAATAAGGAGAAATAGTTTATCTTAAAATGACTATGAAACTACAAATACAAGTGTAAAAGTGTAGCTGAGGTAATAATAAGTCATGACCAAACATGTCCTCCATCAAATTTCTTTTGTTTCTTCTTTCTCTTCTTTTCTTGTTTTGTGTCTTCCCTTGCTTCAATACATTTCGCATTGTGTGAGCCTATATCTAATAATTTAGTCTTTTTATCTCGAAATACAACATCCGACATTGAAGCTTTTAATTGCTGAGGAAAACAGAAATAGTCTAATCACACATCCTTATTAACTTGGAAAAGACGTTGACAAAATCAAAATCACAAAAGATGAGCTACCTTGATATGATGCAATTTAGCAAGGTTGACACCGATGATATCTTTAAGTTCCTATGGTAGTCAAACGTGAATTCATGTAAAAAAATAGAATTCCTTATCGAGAAAAGTTGTTCTCCATTTACAATCTTAGTTTATAAAACGATATTAGAATGGATGTCGTGGACATGGATCAACAGTTTAAACTTTGCGTAGCAAATGTGCTCATCAAAATTGCCTTAACTTTTGGAGGAATAATGTCTTCTAGATGGATTACTAGGGGTTTAGCTTAGACAGTTGAAATCAACTGGTGATGATGAATTTGCAATAGTAATGTTGATACCCGACAAACAAGCTCCAGCTGCAAGAACAATAAAAGGATAACTATCGGTGAAATTCAAGATTGGACATAGCTTGTAAACAACAAGATAGAAACTTCATTCAAGCAAAGCATACTTGGTACAAATGCAAGTTTGAAGATATAATGCTACCTAGTTGATGTAGATGTGCAAAAATTTAACTTTCTTGAGCCGAGGGTCTATCAGATTCAGGGCACAATACAATTTTTATGCATTCAATAGACTGCATTTCAACCACAGATAGGCTCTAGGAACAGAAATATACTAGAGTCCATACATAAAGCAGGAAGTTCGATTATTACCTGATTATATCTAGTAATAACCATCACGCATATCCATCCTCAAATGGTCTTATCTACACGACCAGAAGAAGAGTTTGATCTATTTTTAAGTCATTGACAGTCAAGTCAGACATTGTTAGTTGAAGTACTGCTAAGATTCCTCTTCTTCAATGAGGCAATAGAAATCAATCACGTAGAAAATAATGACTTACTAGCAACATTTGCTTCAGATCATTAGTACGAACAATAGATAATGCACAAAGAACGTAATCTGAAGGAGAAAGCCCAAGCATGAGAATATTCGGTCTGAATTTTGAAACTTTGCCCTTTGATTTGTCCCCCTACATGTAAAAACAATATTCGCCATTCAAGAAATTACCATGCCAAAATTTATGATAACAATTTCCTTTTTTATAAAAACAAGGCACGTATTACCCTCCACATCCAATTACCCAATTCCAATGAAGAAGGAAAGGAAACATGATGTTCAACAATTCGATTCAGTTCCACAACTGCCATGTCTAATGCTTCGATGATAGAATCTGTGGCAGTAAGAGTTTCTTGAGTCTTTTTCCCCGCTAATGTCACATCTCCCTTCTATGGAATTTCTTCCTTTGGTCCATACTGTTAAATTTGACAAGATTCAAATATGAATTAATGTGAAGATTTGTTAGCTAGGAAGATAACTCATCATTAGTACAAAAGTCAAGATAACAACTTTGTAGGTGAAATTTAGGTAAACCATAAAATGATTTCAAAAGGTAAACCTTGACATTTTGACACATTGTGATGTCAAGAATGACATAGATAGGAATAATTCACTCCTATAAATAGGTAGCTCCTAATTCACTTGCCTTCTCATCTTCTAAGGCATTTGATCTTCTTTCTCTCTAGTAGTATTTTACTTGTACTCTTTTGGAGTGAAAAAAATATTGGTTGGTTGTATCCGAGGAGTTGGCAAAAGAAATCAAAATTTTGCCGAACCTCGTTAATTCCTAGTGTTCTTTTTATTGTTATCTCATTTACTATGTATTAGCTACCTTTAGATATAGCAGTTGTGATTCCATCACTCTCTCTATATTTGCTTCCGCAACACATACTTATTCTCAAATACATTGTCGATATCTTATTCAAACATCTCTTCCAATCTCTTTTGTTTCTCTTCCTGCAATTCCAAATAGCAACTTAATAAATTATTCGTTTTAACTGTCTAAAACCGATGCAGAATATAATACCTCAATAAAAAGAGCTTCATCATCAGTACGATCCCAACGTCGTATGGAACGATCATGTGATCATGTTACAAGAAAATCCCCAGGATAGCTAATCGCAGGACACCAAACTTCAACATTGTGACCTTCAAGGGTTAAAAGCAACTCAAACTTGTCAGGATGCCAGTACTTCACTAGACGGTCTTTTCCCACAGTAAAAAAGTAATGGGTGTTGCGCACAAACTTAACTCCCATAACACTGCCATAAAAACAGAATATAAGCATTTGTTAATTGTAAAATTTTACCTAGTTATAATAGTTAATGATGTAATCAAGGCACCTGTCACAAAAAGTGACTTATGAATATCCCGAAAACTAGACCCCAAATTTTCACATTTTTGTCTGCGGAGCCAGTTACAAGCAGATCCCCATCTGAAGAAGTATCCATACAGAATACAGGAAGTTCATGACCGTAGAGCGAAAGAAAGAACTTAAGTGAAGCCATATAGAAGACCTGAAAACATATAGACATCATAAGTATTAGGTCAAAATATGATCCGGTAGAAAAAAGAGAATTCACTAGAATACAAAAAACAATTATGCAACAGAAAAGCAAACTGATTTAAAAGTTATAACAGTGAAATGAAAACAATCTAGAATTCAAGCAAGACAGAAAATTTGGTAGCTGATTTGAGGATCTTGTCTTAGTCTCGAACCTTTTCGAGGCTGTTTAAATGGGTCAAAGCTTGTCAGCAATATATTTTTGGCAGTAGGTTGGTTTTTACTAAGGTCCTTAAGATTTTTGAGTACTTAGAACTCAAGAGATAGCATGTATTTCTTAATGAACTTACACCATAGGTCGTAAGAAGAAAACATATGATTTCATCTTGCAACGTCTCACTACAAGATCCACATCAAGGGATAGTAACACTAAAATATTGGGACTGTTAGGACAATAAGCATTTGTTCTCAAAACATAAGTACCATATAATTTTCTAAATTTAAAGTTGTACTTCAGAAATCAAAACATAGATAATTCAAATAAGTTAGACTGTTACCTTTACTGTGTTATCCGACAAAGCAACAACAACATATTTACACATTGATACTACTATTATCTTGTTTTGTCACAAATTCACTTGGCTTATTCGTTTTTTCCATTAATTTTTGTAACCCCCGGGAAAAAAAAATAGGATCTAGACTCGAAGAATTAAGAGTTTTTTTTAAAAAAGAATCTTAAATGAGAAAAACAAAATTAATATTAGCAATAAGTATTAAATAGATGCAAAGCAAGTAAAAAATTTAACAAATATGGAAAATAAGAAAGATAATTGAATGCTTATAAATATCATTAAGATATTATTATAAATATTAACCATTCAAATAGTATATAATAATTAAGAATTGAGTGATTAAGACTGAAACACCAAAAAATAAATTAATGACAAATTTAAACAATAAATTGAATTGTGTATTTAAGTGTAATAAATAAGGCCGATTGAATTTTAGTAGTTCCATTGATTGACTACATTAATGATATCACAACAATATACATAGACTCTTATAGTATCATTAACAAACAAGAAACCTCAATGATACCGATACAATATTATATTTACTGATTTAGTAGGGAGTATTGAAACTATCCACTATCTTAACCTTAATATAGGAGGTAGTTCAAGTGTGAGTGTTGTGAATCAAGTAGACTTTGTACGGGCTTATGTGTTAGAAGTGGTGAATGGGGCTGATTTAGATGGGATTATTGGGCCGAGTAAAATACTAGAGAGTTTCATTTGAGATTCAGGCTGAATTATCAATTAATTAAATAGGAATAGGGATTCGACAGAAGAGTTATGCGTATTATGAAGAAACGATATTGTTGTGAATCAAGTAGACTATGTATGGGCTTATGTGTTCGAAGTTGTGAATGGGGCTGATTTAGATTGGATTATTGGGCCGAGTAAAATACTAGAGAGTTTCATTTGGGATCCAGGCCCAATTATCAATCAGTTAAATAGGAATAGGGATTAGACAGAAGGGTTATGCGTATTATGAAGAAACGGTATTTTCCTCTCATCTTCTTTCTAGAGTCTTACCTTCGCATCCCCATTCTTATCTCTATCTTTAGTTACTTGTTATTTCAGTACTTCTCTTTGTAATTCAAGTGTTGTTATTATAATTTGGTTATCAATGACTATAATGCTTATGAGTAAAGTTACTAATGATGGTCGGGACTATGTTGGCTGCTTTACTTTTTTTTTCCTTGGACATGCGTCGTGAACTTGTTGAATGTGATGGTTATGACCTTAAATGTTTGGTTTCTCGAAGCAATTTAGTTGGAAATGGTATAATTTTACATGTATGGGATCCTGGAATACATCGGCAGCTTGTGAAGTTAAGCCATTTGAATAGTGGCACTTTGTTCCACGCCTAAACTCAAGATATTCTTGTGAATGCAAAGCAACTTAAGAGACCAGTTTGCGTACTAACTGTGCATCAACGAGAATCTTTCCTTGTTGGTGGTGGAATTGAGAAGCGAGCGTTGCGACGTTGTAATTCTCAGAAATTAGATCACCAACAAATATTTGAAATCGCAAGACAAAAGCATGAGCCTGTTCTTGCAAGGTGGACTACAGAGCAATGTGGTATGTATATATGGGTTGAGGATTTGGACGGTAACGATAAAATCAAATGCAACATGTGTCAGATAATTGTCCATCAAGAATTTCATGGAGTGAGCAATGCTCAGAACCTTGTTTCATGTTTCTATCCAGCATGTGCAAAGCTTGAATTTGAAAAAGGTTATTACTTTTATCCAACCCCATGTGGTATATTAATGGCAAGTGCTAATGCCTTTGTCTGGACATATGTTACATTTGTATGGTCTCATCTTGAAGTGGCTTATCATAATGTGGCTACAATGTTGAACAACATTAACCAGTACATCAGTGTATTGACTAAAAACGAAATGGAAGCAACATTGTCATTGGAATTTCCTTCAGTACTCGGTATATATGTATTTCCACCCCATACTGTAATATTTAGCAATGCAAATGTTGCTGAGAATATCACGTTTGATATTGCCTTAGTCAAGTGGCTATTAATATATTCCCTCCAAAGGATTGATCAGGAAGACAAAGAAGACACAATACTTGTTAAAGCAACTCCTAACATATATCCAAGTCTTAACAAGTTCGCTGCGCTATGATATCCATATTGTTCTATCCGAACCTTGAGGACAAGGTTCTTATTCAGGATGGGGTATTGTTGTGAATCAAGTAGACTTTGTATGGGCTTATGTGTTAGAAGTGGTGAATGGGGCTGATTTAGATGGGATTATTGGGCCGAGTAAAATACTAGAGAGTTTAATTTGGGATCCAGGCCCAATTATCAATCAATTAAATAGGAATATGGATTAGACAGAAGGGTTATGCGTATTATGAAGAAACTGTCTTTTCCTCTCCTCTTCTTTCTAGAGTCTTAACTTCTCATTTCCATTCTTATCTCTATCTTCAGTTACTTGTTATTTCAGTACTTCTCTTTGTAATTCAAGTGTTGTTATTATAATTTGGTTATCAATGACTAAATACTTAAGTATCTGTAACGAGAATTCGGGTTTGTTGCAGTGAGGGTCCTAAATTCTGGGGCCTCACAATACAATAATTGTGAATTTGATAATTTTAGAGGAAATGGTCAAATGCCCCCTCAATGTATATCCGGATTTCCAACTACACACTTAAACTTCACGGGAGTCCTATCACCCCCCTAGCTGTTTAAAATGAAATAATTATACCCCTAAAAAGCCATAACTAGATCTACGGTGGCATGTAAGTTTAATGCTTTGACACTTAATTTATTTATTCAATTTTTATTTTTCTTTACCCTTTTCTTCTATATTCTTACCCATCCCTTCAAACACCCAAAGTACTTTCACCATTTTCACCATCACTAGAACACCATAAGTCCATGAAATTGGGTCTTTAAGGAAGAAAGGTGAATAATGATTTCAGACCTCATTCAGAAATATTCGGGTTTTACTCATTTGAAACCTAAAAATCAATTTTTTTTAAAAAAGTGAAGGGGGGAGAGAAGACGAATATGGTAGAATATTGCCATTAGTGGTGGTCACTGAAGATAAGCAATCCTCTCAAGGAAGATGAGGAGGAGGAGCCTACGATGTCTTCCACATCATCATCGATGGCGACAACAATTTCGAAGAGGAAGAGATTGATTCTAAGACAATTGATGGATTAAGTTGATTAATAGCGACAATTTTTGAGATATAGTTGATTGATTAAGATTTGAGATTGATAATTAAAGGATCTGTTAGTAAAAAAAATGGGAAAATGCATAAGTACCCCCAGTCTATGCCCAAAATTCCTGAGACACACCTAACCTTTAAGGTCCTATTACCCCCCACCCCCCCCGAACTTATTTTTTTATTAATTTTCTACCCCTTTTCGGCCTACGTGGCACTATCCTTGAAAAAAATATCAGCA
>JAJOOS010004612.1:0-21814 GCA_029582725.1 Solanum chiquidenum
TGAAGTCATCAAGTGAAGAATCACAAAAACAGAAAACCAAACATATAGTGAAAATTAAATGAAAAACACTTAGTTTTAAGGAGTAATGTACACAGTGAAATGTGTAATTGTTTCAACACCATCAGTTGTATGTTGATCAACATGAGGCATAGTCTCAATTGTTGCATATCCTTTGGCATTTTCATATTTTCCAGTACCTCCAATGATTGCAATGTGTGAAATTGGCGTCGCTGTCCTATGGATTCCAAAAAAGCTAATAGTGTCATCAACTTCATGTCCATGGAACAGAGTTGTTAATGCTAGTGTATGGCTCGTCCCATCGGACGAGCTTGTTAGGTAAAACCCCTGTGCTCTACCAAGAATTGATGATCCCAATTCATGTCCTTCTGTTATTTCGTTGTCCACGACAGTTATGGATCCAAACATGAGTTGTTGAAGGGTAATACCACTAGGAAGTTGCCCTGCTGTGACAAATGGTTGGTTGTCACCGGTATTGACAATGTCGTTGTTGCCTGTGTTTTGTAAGACGGTGTTGGGCTGTTGTTGTCCGTTTAGGCCTGCTAGGAATGGGTAGTTGTTGTTGTTGACAATGTCGTTGATGTTGTTGAGGGGAACTCCACCGTCTATTGGGAAGACGTTGTTGTTGGCCTTGGTGAAAGGTAAGTTGTTAACGTCAGTGCTAGCTACGATCCCTGTGACTACTCTCCCGGAAGGGTGTGTACCACCAAGGATGTCATGCATGAAGAATGAAAATTTAGAGTGGTCCAAAGCCACCGTGGCACCAGATGCTGCTGTAGCTCCTGGTGCCACATTGGTAACAGGTGTTGCTGCTCCAGTGTCTGCTGCCACTGGAGCAGCAGGGGCTACAGGTGCTGCTGCTCCAGTGTCTGCTGCCACTGGAGCAGCAGGGGCTACAGGTGCTGCTGCTCCAGTGTCTGTTGCCACTGGAGCAGCAGGAGCTACATCAGGCTCAGGTTCAGCTGGCAAATCAGCTGAAGGAGCTATTGGAACAGTAGGGGCTGGCTCAGGAGAATCATCATCTATAGGTGCTACGTTCGAATCAGGAGTGGTGACTGTGGCTGGAAAGTGGCCACTTGGCAATGAGGATACCGGGGCCACCACCACAGGAGCCACAACGGGTTCATCTGAACTCACTTCGTCAAGAATTCTTGCTGAACTAGCATAGTCAAATGAGAGGGCTAATAGCAAAATGCAAAAATTGGCTTTGAAGGTTTTAGACCAAAATTGAGTAAATTTGACCATTTTTTTTTCTTGTTGCTATAATGAATTGATGAGATGAAGCAAATTAAGAATTAATTAGCAGAATGTTTTGTTGATGAGAAAAGAGTTTAGTCTAATTGAGTATAAATAGGTTTATTTCCTATTAAGTGGAGCTGATGAAATGGTTTAGTTGCAAAACACACAATTAATTTAAAAAGTTTAAAGGCATTAGTTTTGTTGAACCTACCCTGTTAATGTTTTTAATTGATCATGGAATACTTATAAAATCCAGAGGAATTTGTATTAGTGATAGAAAATGTTTCAATTGCTAGTAAAGAAGGGACCAGTAATTGGAAAAAAAAAATCAAACCGTTTCCAGATGTTTATATCAAATCATATTGTACTTTATGATAATTAATTATTAATTTAAGTGATAAATACATTTATTTGATATAAATATTGAGTACCAATATGTTTGATAATATGAAAAGGTACAAGTACGGGTTAGTATGAGTTGGTCCAGGCATGGAGTTGTTAATGGCTTAATGAAATGGTTTACCTGTGGATTTGGCTAACAAATACACAATAATGAATATTATATTAGTTAATCATTGTCTCTAAAAGAAACATTTTTAATTCAAAGAAATATTTAATTTAAGTGTATGAATTTGGATTTTTCAGAATTCAAAGAAACATTTATCTGACTTTTATCTTCCATGTGTGCTTCTTAAATCTTTTGACATATGTCATCATTTTTAATTTTGTACTACTCCGTTATGTTACTTTAGCAAAAGTCATGATCATTAAAAAATAAATAATATAGTGTGTACGTAGTTTATTAAATTATTTTTATTTAATTAATGTCTTTTGAAAATTTGAACACTTTTAAGTAGATTGAGTATAACTTGTAAGTATATAATTGAAAAAAACATATAATAATTTTTACCATGAATTTTTAAAGTGCCCAAAATTAAACACTTATTTTAAAACGAAGAAATAACATAACACACATCCACCTTAGCAACTATAACACTCATTTTGATCATATGTTGAATTTTAACAACCTATCATTTATTCTCACATAACATTAGTGGTTTTATAATTGACTATTAAGACTCATATTTTACATTTTGGTATATATATGTGTAACACTAACATTTTAATCTACCATCATATTCTCGTAGAATAACTAGCATAAAAGTCAATTTAGATACCACAATCCCATCTAATTTCACCTCACCTTCACTATTTTTATACTAATTTATTTCTCTACAATATTTCTTAGTGTGATTAAATAATTTAATAAGCAAAGCTACTCCAACCTCTTCAAGACATTTAAAGCTCGTTTGGATTGACTTAAAAAAGTACTAGTTTTTAAGTGAAAATAAAAAGTAGGGGGAGACTTATTTTTGGTTTTTAACTTGTTTTATGTTATTTTTAACTTGTCAAACACTTTCTAACTTATTTTAAGTCATTTTTGATCTATTTTAAGTTATTTTTATATTTATCAAACTTCTACGGATAAAAAATTAACTTAAAAGTAGATTTAACTAACTTTTAAGTGAATCCAAATACCCTCTTACAAATCTTTATGAGAATATCAGTTGTACCAACATCTTTTTTCTAAGACATATTTTACCTCTACTAACTTATTTCTATCAAATTATAACTAAAATTTCTATTATGCTCATTTATATGGAAATTCAAAAAATTATTCTCATAATTCGAGTTAAACAATTTAATCAAACTAAATCGAGCAAAAGTAAAAAAGGAAACAAAGAAAATATTTTTTTAAACATAAATAGTCATCCACAAAATCAAAATCGACACATAAAATAATCGACACATAATACATATACATATTAGCTAACAATCGACAAACATAAATATTTTTAGTCGAACAGTTAAATATGTAAAATTTTCGCGCTTCTCGTGGACCGACCGGTTCCATCTCTCACGAACCGCTTCTTGGGTCAACCCGGCCCAAAATAAAAATCGGAGCTCCATTTTTTACAACCCTCGCCTAGGGTTTAGCCAAAAGAATTTCATTTCTGAATCTCACTTCTACTTTCTTCTTCTTCTTCCTCAAAACCCTAAATCTCACAAACTAGGGTTTTAGCAGTATGTATCTCTACAGTCTCACTCTCCAGCAACCCACCGGCGTAATCTGTGCTATCAACGGCAGCTTTTCCGGCGGAAAATTACAAGAAATCGTCGTCGCTCGTGGAAAAGTCCTTGACCTACTACGTCCCGATGATAATGGTAAGCTTCAAACTCTATTATCTGTTGAAATTTTCGGGGCTATACGTTCCTTAGCACAATTTCGGTTAACCGGTGCTCAAAAGGATTACATTGTAGTTGGGTCGGATTCAGGTAGGATAGTGATATTGGAGTATAATAAAGAGAAGAACTGTTTTGATAAAGTACATCAGGAGACTTTTGGTAAATCGGGTTGTAGGAGGATAGTTCCAGGTCAGTATTTGGCTATTGACCCGAAAGGTAGGGCTGTGATGATTGGTGCTTGTGAGAAGCAGAAGCTTGTGTATGTTTTGAATAGGGATACTGCAGCTAGGTTAACAATTTCGTCGCCTCTAGAAGCTCATAAGAGCCATACGATTACGTTTTCGATATGTGGGGTTGACTGTGGATTTGATAACCCGATATTTGCTGCTATTGAATTGGATTATTCAGAAGCAGATCAGGATCCGACAGGCCAAGCTGCAAATGAGGCTCAAAAGCATTTGACATTTTATGAATTAGATTTAGGACTTAATCATGTTTCGAGGAAGTGGTCTGAACAAGTCGATAATGGTGCTAATTTACTTGTTACTGTTCCTGGAGGTGGGGATGGTCCGAGTGGTGTGCTTGTTTGTGCGGAGAATTTTGTGATATATAAGAATCAGGGACACCCTGATGTTAGGGCTGTTATTCCCAGGAGGGTAGATTTGCCAGCAGAACGTGGAGTTTTGATTGTTTCGGCTGCCATGCATAAGCAGAAGACAATGTTTTTCTTTCTTTTGCAAACTGAGTATGGAGATATCTTTAAGGTGACATTGGACCACGACAATGACAGGGTTAAGGAGTTAAAGATCAAGTATTTTGATACAATTCCGGTCACTTCTTCTCTGTGTGTGTTGAAGTCAGGGTTCCTCTTTGCTTCGTCAGAGTTTGGGAATCATGCGTTGTATCAGTTTCAGGCTATAGGAGATGATCCAGATGTTGAAGCTTCATCATCGACGTTAATGGAAACTGAAGAAGGCTTTCAACCTGTATTTTTCCAGCCAAGAAAGCTAAAGAATCTTGTTAGGATTGATCAGATTGAGAGCTTGATGCCAATCATGGACATGAAAATCGTAAATCTTTTTGAGGAAGAAACTCCACAAATATTTTCACTTTGTGGGAGGGGTCCTCGGTCTTCGTTGCGCATACTTAGGCCAGGTTTAGCTGTTAGTGAAATGGCTGTGTCACAACTTCCTGGTGTTCCAAGTGCTGTCTGGACTGTGAAAAAGAATGTTAATGATGAGTTTGATGCCTACATTGTTGTCTCTTTTGCGAATGCAACTCTTGTACTTTCTATTGGTGAGACAGTTGAAGAAGTTAGTGACAGTGGGTTTCTTGATACTACTCCATCTCTTTCTGTTTCATTGATTGGTGATGATTCGTTAATGCAAGTTCATCCCAGTGGTATAAGGCATATTAGAGAAGATGGCCGTATTAATGAATGGAGAACTCCTGGAAAGAGAACTATTGTCAAGGTTGGATCTAATAGACTTCAAGTGGTAATTGCACTAAGTGGAGGGGAGCTTATATATTTTGAAGTTGATATGACTGGCCAGTTGATGGAAGTTGAGAAGCATGAGATGTCAGGTGATGTAGCTTGTCTGGACATTGCCCCTGTTCCTGAGGGAAGACAAAGGTCCCGTTTCCTTGCAGTTGGATCATATGATAACACTATCCGTATCTTGTCGTTGGACCCTGATGACTGTATGCAGGTTCTGAGCCTGCAAAGTGTATCTTCACCGCCAGAGTCTCTCCTTTTTCTAGAAGTTCAGGCCTCCGTTGGTGGAGAGGATGGTGCAGATCACCCTGCCAGCCTTTTTCTTAATGCTGGTTTACAAAATGGAGTTTTATTCAGGACTGTGGTGGATATGAATGGTGGGCAGCTTTCAGATGCACGTTCACGTTTCTTGGGGCTTAGAGCCCCTAAGCTCTTCTCCATTGTTGTGAGAGGACGGCGTGCTATGCTCTGCCTATCAAGTAGACCATGGCTAGGTTACATACACCAAGGGCATTTTCTTTTGACACCTTTATCATATGAGAGTCTTGAATTTGCAGCCTCGTTTTCATCCGATCAATGTGCAGAAGGTGTTGTAGCGGTTGCAGGGGATGCGTTGAGGGTCTTCACAATAGAGAGATTGGGCGAGACTTTCAATGAAACAGCTATACCCTTAAGGTATACACCAAGAAGGTTTGTTCTTCAACCCAAAAAGAAGATGGTGATAATGATTGAGAGTGACCAGGGAGCATATACTGCAGAAGAGCGTGAAGCTGCCAAAAAAGAGTGCTTTGAGGCAGCTGGGAATGGTGAAAATGGAAATGCAGAACAAATGGAGAATGGTGAAGATGAGGATGGTAGTGATCCACTATCTGATGAACAATATGGTTATCCTAAGTCGGAGTCAGGAAGATGGGTTTCCTGCATCAGAGTCCTTGATCCAAGGACAACACAGACCACTTGTCTGCTAGAGCTTCAGGATAATGAGGCTGCATTTAGCATATGCACTGTTAATTTCCATGACAAGGAGCATGGAGCTCTGTTGGCTGTTGGTACTGCCAAGGGCCTCCAGTTTTGGCCCAAAAAATCGTTTGAAGCAGCATACATTCATATATACAAATTTAAAGAGGATGGGAAGGTCCTAGAGCTTTTGCATAAGACACAGGTAGATGGTGTGCCGCTTGCACTATGTCAGTTCCAAGGTAGACTGCTGGCTGGTATTGGGTCTGTCCTTAGGTTGTATGATTTGGGGAAGAAACGGCTGCTCCGAAAATGTGAGAACAAGCTATTCCCCAACTCGATCACTGCTATCCACACCTATCGTGATCGGATTTATGTTGGTGATATGCAAGAGGTATGACTATTATAAAATATTCTACCTTATACGTAAGAGGATTTAATGTAGTAATTTAAATTCTGTCTGAATACTATTTATTTGATGTTAGTTGTGACAGAGAAGTTGTGTTCTGCCTTCTAGTCTAAAGACAGTTTTGAAGCTAATGACTAGGTGGGGAAAAATCTAATGACTATGCATTGGGAATTGAGTTATAGTGAGATTTTGCATCCAGAAGTTTTTGTATGAGAATTATTCAAAATTGAGGCAATAAAAATGGTTGGAAGAAATGTTACGAAGTATGAAATGATGTATAGCTACCTCATCAAACTAATGAAGTTCATAGATTCAAATAACTTTGAAATTAATAACCTTTTGCTAAGTGAGTGAAGTTTTTTAAAATCGTAAATTGAAGTTGCAACATAGAATTACTATTTGAATTTTTTTTTTTATTTCTCCCGTCTTGGAATAGAAAAATGAATCTTGGTTGCATGATTGTATGTTGTTCATCAACTTGCTAATTACGTCCATAATTACCTGTGATTTTTCTTCGGATAATACTAATTTACTACCAGAGTGATTGAATTGGCCTTTTAAATCCATAGAACGTGACTGATGGTTAGGTTAGATAATTTTTAAAGGAACATTTCTTCGTATTTTCTGTAAAAATTAGTCTTCTTTGATGTCATATTTATGAAGTTCTGATTTCAACTAATCTGCTCCATTTTTTCACTTCTTACAGTCATTCCACTACTGTAAGTATAGGCGTGATGAAAATCAACTGTACATATTTGCTGATGACACAGTCCCGAGATGGCTAACTGCAGCACAGCATGTAGATTTTGACACTGTGGCAGGAGCTGATAAGTTTGGGAATATCTACTTTGTGCGATTATCTCAGGACGTTTCAGATGAGATTGAAGAAGATCCTACTGGTGGAAAAATAAAATGGGAGCAGGGGAAGCTGAATGGAGCCCCAAATAAGCTTGAGGAAATAGTACAATTTCATGTTGGTGATGTGGTCTCTTGCTTGCAAAAGGCATCACTTATTCCAGGAGGGGGAGAATGTATAATCTACGGGACTGTGATGGGGAGTGTTGGGGCAATGCTTCCATTTACCTCGAGAGATGATGTCGACTTCTTCTCTCATTTGGAGATGCATTTGAGGCAGGAGTTCCCACCGTTATGTGGCAGGGATCACATGGCCTACAGATCTGCCTACTTCCCTGTTAAGGTAGGATTGTACTTTCTCAATCAGCTATTTCCTTAATGTTCCAATGTGAAAAGTGCTATCCTACTTAGTTTGACATTCTAATAGGTAGCAGAGATGCACTAGTGTAGTAAATGAATACAAATGATTTTACATGGGAAACTAACTTTGATGCTGAAGCTAAGTTGTCTTTAGCTACTTTACAAAACTTGGTTGGTAGGAAGGTGGCTTGATCTTCCCTAGGTCGCAATTAAAATGTTTCACATATTAAAATCTCTAATTGCTCCAGAACAAAAAGAAAGTTGGATCATCAAATCCTTGAGCAGTTTAGGAACGACAAATGTGCTTGTACTACATGGATTGTAAGTGGTTGCATCCTCCAGGCTATATCCTGATAAGTGTAACTTTTTCATGCATGGATATGCCTTATATTTTTTGACGATGAGCAATTTAGTGGCCTTGTGTTTGTTCCTGTTTTTCTTGATTTCACTTTTTTGGAACTGATGTACATGCTTTGAACAAAAGGGAATTCTAAGTTGTCACATTCTGTCTCTATATACCTGGCCGATTTTTGTTGCTAGTTGCATTTTTTATTGTTGAATTACGCAGTTCTAGTGAAACTGCTACAAGTTTCAGTTTTGACTAATTACAACTAGATTACAGGGTATTGCTGAGAGTTTATGCTCTTTCCATTTCATATAGTTAAAATCAGTTTTGATTATGCAATCCTTAGTTCATGTTTGAAGATACCAGTGAGATGTTGGGACCACTTTGCAGGATGTAATAGATGGAGACTTGTGTGAACAATTTCCAACCTTGCCCATGGATATGCAGCGCAAAATTGCAGATGAGTTGGATAGGACACCAGGCGAGATTCTGAAAAAGCTTGAAGAAATAAGAAACAAAATTATTTGAGAACGTGTTTAGATGAAGGTAGACTCCCGTCTTTAAATATAATAGCTTTTGCATGGCAGCCATATTTGATATTTTTGGGGATAACGATTGTGTCCAAATAAGTTTTCATGTGCTTTGACTAATCAACCAAGTACTTGTTACCTTCTATCATCATGTGTTCAAGTAACTTTTTCAGACACGTGAGAAGAATTCTCCAGTGTACTAGAATTTGGACCTTGTTCCCCAAGTTGTTATTCCAACTCTTCAACCCTTAAGCTGCACCTTCAAGGGTTGTTACTCATGGTTAATATTGTTGATTGTCTACTAAAGAAAAAAAGGTTTGGAGAATTTAGTTTTCAAATCTAGCTCATCTGCTCCGACCTTGGTAGGCATGATTGTCTTGGCAAGCTGTATTTATGAATTAAACAAGCTGTTCAGTAGATAGGTAGAGGTGTACACAAGCTCTCTGGACACCACACATATCGAAAAGGAAAACAAGGAGGGAGTTTAGGTTTTTAGAAGCTTTCTTTATATAATTTATGGCTTGGAAACCTGATTAAGTTTTGCCTTTGTGATCAATCAATTTAATTGTGTTGTCAATCAAGTAGTGCATCAATATGCCCTTTGTCAACAGATACTCGAACACATCTCTGTGATGGCAAATAATGTCTTGTTTCTCTATTTGGCACATTAACATGCCATTTGCCCAGAAGCACAAAGAGTGTGATGGCAAATAATGTCTTGTTTCTCTATTTGGCACATTAACATGCCATTTGCCTAGAAGCACAAAGAGTTATGTGTTATGAAACTGTCATGTTTTATTCGTTTTTGGTAATTGATCAAACCACTCAAAATTGATTTATTTTTTTAATGAGTAGGTGATGATTTTAGTCGTATCCAAGCCAAGGGACACTCACGTGGCATAAGAAGGCGTGCTGCAGAGAGCTATAGATTTTCCATTTGATTTGAGCTTTTGTAGATGCAAGAAAAGAGACCAGCATGCGCTCCAAGCTGTTGCTCACTATAGACGTATTTGAAGAAACGAAGCGGAGTGAATTATCACACCCTGCTTCTCTGTTGTAATTATGCTGTAGCGTAGCCTAGTCTTTTCAACTGATTTTTTTACCAAATTGCCCGTTAACTGAATTATGTATTTCCAGTTTGTGTCCATGAAAAATGTAGTCACGATGCAGAGATTGAATGCTTGCTTTAAATTTGTGAAGGTTTCTTCTACTGATGGGTTTTCGTTGTCTTTGAGGGTGAGGAAATGACGTGCGATGTCCCTAAAAGTGTCCGACCTTGAATTTTTGCCCTCGTTTGATGAAAAAAAAATAGTTCAGAAGAACTTGTGTTGCTCTTCCGACATGGTATCTTAGGGTCGTTTATGAACTTGACTTGCTTTATGATTCTAAAGTCTTGTGAAACAAAGCTATTCAATAGTTGTGTTGATGGTAGATGACAATTACCTTATGGAATTAGTCAAGGTGTGCACAAAGTTCGAACATGGTTGTCAAGTTACTACATGGATATTTTCGTCTCTCTTAAAGAATCATATGTATCATCTCCCTACTTCTTTATGAAGTCATAATGACATGATTTTAATATAGTTGCAGAAATATAGGTCTTTCAACTTAAAACTCCGTATCTAATCAAATATTTTCATGCTTGGAAAGTTGGCAAATTCATTTTTATAAACACATTAACCAGTTAACAAATCAACACATGTTGTGAAGTTTGTAAACTCAAACACATTCTTCTTCTTTTTCTTTGTTTTACAAGACATCAAATACTTACTACTACCACAACCTTATAGGAAGGTCCATTTAACTAACTGCTCATCTTTGGTAAAATTTGATCATTTGCTTGCTTTTGTTGCCTCTCTAGCCTTGAGTTACCCATGCTTATTTTCTCCTTGAGCCACACAACGATGTCCGAGAACACGATGTCTCTATTCTCGGGGAATTCACCGTAGGAGAGGGAATGCCACATCCCGGGGTACAACTTGAAGCTCTTGTCGATGCTCGATGCCTTTTCGTGGAGAAGTTTGCTTACAGATGGATCAGTGACAGTGTCATCTTCACCATGAACAATGAAAAATGGCAATGTGACTTCTTCAAGTCTTTGTTCTAAATCCATGCTGACTGTCAGTAGTTGGTGAGCTGTTTGTAGCCTGGGCTTTCCCTTGTAGCAATGAGGATTGTTTCTAATCTGCGGTCACAAGCAAGTTGAGGTCAGTTATGTGAATTTTTACTAATCGTATTACTTCATATTAACTATGCAAAAATGCACGATTCGGATGAGTTTAGATGAAATAGAGGTCACTGACCACTTTTCGGCCTTGTATTTGAAAAATAGTCATTGTCGTGAAATTTCAAATTCAGGAGGTGAAACTCCATGACATTATGATGGAGTTTCATGAATTTGAAATTCTATGGCAATGACTTCTTTTTTTATGACAGTGGTGTTCGGGCCAATTTTCGCCTACCCCGACTAATTTCACAGGATACCTATCACCAGCAACATGTACTAGGTAACTTTGTCCACCAAAGCTAGGACAGACTATAACAATGACTGTTTTTGAATTACAAGAGTGACTATTTGTGAAATTTAACCATTTAAATGAGTCATTTTCAAATTCTGACAAAATAAAGCCAGTTAGACTGATTATATTTTCATGAACTGATTTTATCGCTTAAAAAGAAATGGGGTAAAGTTGGTACCTCTTTTCTAACTTCAGGGTCTCTAAATGCTGAATCAACAATATCTTGAGTTGGAACTATTTTCCAAGTTGGGATAAAGTTGCAAAGTTTGGTCAAAACACTTATCACCATTGGATGTGGCCTTATATCATCTGCAATCTGTTTGAAAAAATATATATATTGAAACATCAACAAAAACGTAGCACACAAATTTCAAAAAAAAAATGTGAAAAAGTTTATTCAGATTTTTGTTTGCATAATGCAATAACAAAGTTCAAATCAATGACATGCATCTAATTCATACATAACTAACAAATAAGGGAATACACTTTGAAATGTGTGCTAGCATCATGTGTTTCCTTTTTTTACTTTCGTTTATAACTAAAATATCTCTCGAAGATTAGTGGGGTATGATGACTCAAAACTGAGTCTATAATAAACTCGTCTCTTACTCTTCCTTAGTTAAATAAATACCAAATTGTTATCTATGGCAAAATTCATATCTATTGACGTGTATTTAATTCACACATCACGTGGAAAATATTTTTTATTATTTGAGAGAAAAAAGGATTACTTAATTTGCATTATGATATTTTCCACAAAATTCTCCTTGTTTTCCATAAGAGAACAAACATAACCAAACCAAACAAACTTTAAACTAATTTCAATAATTGTGGATATTATCTAAGCTTGTTTCCATAAAGTTAGTAAAATGTCAATTTAAAACCAAAATATTATATAATAATAACAATAATAACAATAATAATTGAAGGTTTAGTACTAATTCAACTATTATGCAAATCAAGTTTGTTTTCATGGAGTTAGTAAAGTGTCAAATTAAAACCAGAATTTGTCCAATCTTTCGTGAGCAAAGTTACCTAATAGCTATTAATAGTGAAAAGTGACATATATCACGTGAAATTAATTCAATGAGTATAAGCTTAACCTTGATACCACGATACCACGATAATTTTTAGAAAAAACAGAATAGTCATATTACTGAAAATAAAACCATCATTAAGAATTGAAGTTTTTGGTACTAATTTGACAAAATATATACATCAAGTCGTTTTCATACAAGTTAGTAAAGTGTCTAAATGATTGCAACAATATCCACGTTGCAACATTCAAATTCAAGTAAAAATATATTCTTTCAATCTCATAAAAATAAATGATCATGAACGAGTTAGGTTCAATTATATGAATTTTTATCATACATTTCCGCTCATTTAATTTCATTATGATATTGTATAAAATAAAGTGTTATTACCCCATCCTCACCCACCCAAAAAAAAAAAAACTTTTTCCATATATGATGTAACTATGACCATTTCTTAGCAAGGGACCAAATAATAAAAAAGTTTTAAACGACCATTTTTTATTTTCATTAAAAATTAATCAGATTTGACCAAAATACCGAGTAAAACAATTTGCTTTTCCGTTAAACAGGCCTGCTTGCACGTTCTAATTAATTTGGTCAAAACACCAACAATTTTTTTATTATTATTAAAAAAACACAAGTTGGAAAATAAAAAACGGATTATAGGAATCTTGAAGTAGGCCGCAATTTATTCCGAAGCTGAATTAGAATTTTGAATTTATGATTCTTGACTTTTCAAAAAAAAATCGATCAAGAAAATTGTTTAACGTAAAAATAAAGTCAAAATAAATTTTTTAGATTCGATCGAACTCGTAAATAAAACGTACCTTACACATTGGAGCAATTAAAACAGCACCATCCCAAAATTCAGGTTTTTTTCTGTGTAAAAGTAGAACCACAGCTCCTCCCATCGATTCTCCCATCAATATTCTCATCTTTTTCTTATTTTCCTTCCTTTCTGCATTTATTCGAAAAATAAAAAGTCAAATCCAAAAGTTATCAAAAATAAAAATAAATCCCAACAAAATAAGAATGAAAATAAATAAACACATGGCTTCTAGAAAGAGTGAATTTGATGGGGTTTTAGTTAAAAAGAAAAATATGTCAAAATTCTTTACGTATCAGTGTAATTTAATTTGTTATAGTAAACAACGTGTCAATATAATAAGATTACCAAAAATCAGAATGGAATAGTAAAGTACTCTATTTTTCACCAAAGATTTCAGATTCGATTCGAATCTTATCTATGATATCGTGTTTGATCATAGGAAATGTTTCTCTCCTAAAAGTCAAACTTTTCAACACAAATCTGATATAATCAAATGCGAAATAAAAAAATATTTACCAGAAATTTCGGAAAAATGATCAAAACAATCATCAACAAGAGCATCAAAGCTATTAACATATCCTTGAAGTCCTTCTGATTTTCCATGTCCTTCATAATCAATTCCATAAACTCCAAATCCTGATTTCGCCAATCGCATTCCAGCATCTATTTTAAAAAAAAAAAAAAATCAAATATTAAATTCAATAATCCAAATATACAAACAAACAATAATAACAACTGTCTGAAAAAGATAGAGTGTACATAGTCAGTCCTACAGACTATGTCTGATAGACCCTGACCCATAGATACAACAACAATAATAACAACATACTCCATATAATCTCGAGTTTGAAAAAGATAGAGTGTACACAATTCATACTTTTACCCCTAAGGTAAAGAAACTGTTTTAGATAAATCCTCGATTTAATATAAGAAATTATTACCTTTCATTGAGATACTACACTCCATGGCATATCCATGACAGAGGAAAATCAAAGCTTTTGGTTCACAATCTTTTGGGACCCAATTACATGTAAATAATTTCATTCCTCTTGAATTCAATATAAATTCCTGTTAAATTAAAAAAATAATAATTAAAACATAAAATCAAAAAAAATCTTATAAAAAACAACAATAAAGATTCTTGACTTACCTCTTCATATCTAACAGTTTCATATTCATTAGCCTGTCGTAAAATTTTAAAAAAAACATACATTAAAAATCAACAATAGAATAAAAAATAAATAAATTAAAGAACAGAAAAAAAAAACTCACCATGATGAACTAATTCAGCAAAGGAAGAACAACAATGAATTTATTTATATTATATGAATCGAATATTTGGTAAGTAATATATATTTGGATATTATTTGAAGAGATAATATCTAAAATCTATTTCTATCTATATATTTATTTAATAATATATAGATAGAAAATTCTAAAGGGAGAAGAAAATTGGAGTTTTATTTATTAGAAGAAGAAGAAGTATGAGAAAAAATTGTGAAGAGATTGTAAGCTATTTATAATAAAAATAATTATTGTGGATTTGTGGTTCCTATTTAGTTTATGAAAAGGAAAGCCAGGTCAGCATATATATCTATATTCTAAGACGGCTAATTTGGGTAGTAAGGGTATAATTGTCTTTTTTACACTTTTTATTATTTAATATAGTTTTTGCACCAGTTGGATTCTGCTTTAAATATTCCAAAAAAAAATTGTATTATTTTTTTATTTACAAGTGGTTTAAAAAGTACGTAATACAACCGTGTAATTTTATTTTATTTTTGTTAACTAGTAATATAGTATATAATCCCTCCGTCTTAAGTGTATTACCTTCTTCTTCTTTTTTGGTTTATACCCCCCCCCACCCCACCCCCACCCCAACCAAAAAAAAATATTTGTTTCTATATTTAATAAAAAATTTAATTTCTTGTACCATAAGTTTAATATCATAAAGTTTAAATGATTATACACGTCTTTAATTTAAAATCACAAAATTTAAAAATCTTCTTTTTCTCCTTAATTTTGGTGTTCAGTCAAAGAAAAACACTTAAATTTCGTATTTAATCAAATTAAGATACTTTTAAATTATTTATTTTATTTTATTTTTAGTAAGAAAAAACCATTTAATATGGAGTAGTTTTTTTAAAGAAGAAACCATTGGTGGTCCTTCTTGCATTCGATTGACTTGGTTCGAAATGATGTGCTAAACTTTAGCAAGAAATTTTGAAAAAAATAGATAATTTTATTTATTTAATTTTTGCGAAATATAATGAGATTTTACTCTATATAGATATACGCGCATCGAAATTGCTACTTAAGCCGAGTTTACCTTTTTTTTCTAGAAGAAAAGGCCAACAAAATAGCCAACGATCTTTACCTTGCTCAAATAATCATTACTTTCACCATATTCTTTAATATATATTTTTCCCTTGTTTTAATTAGATAAAACTATTGATATCAAAATATTAAAGAAGAAAAATGATTAAAGTTTATTCACATAAAATATATTTGTATTATGAATTGATAAGTTATACTAAGCTTTTTAAAAATAAATATCCAACATGAGTCAAATTTTTTTTAGAAAAGATCTCATTGTTTTGTTATTCACATTGTAATAGATTTTTCTTTTTAATTAAAAAATCAAAATTCTATAGATTCCACTTTAATTTTTAGGCCCCATTTGCCTTGGCTCTTTTTCAAACATTTAGAACCACACAAATAAACATATGTTTATACATGTGATAAAAATGTTGAATTATATTTATTTCGTAGAATGAAATAGCATATATATATATATATATAGACTTTTTAAAAATATTTTTTTGAATGAATATCAAATATGATAAATAAAGAATTCGAGCAACAAACTATTAATATCTAGATAATAGTCTAGATTATACTAATCAATGTGATCAATTAACCAATAGTTACGTTTTAAATAGTCAACTACATATTTGGAGATGGATCCCAAATTCTAGTGCCATTCTTCTTGATTTTATTTTTTTTTTTCTTAAAAAAAAATGTGTCCACAAGTTTGGTAATTTTTTTATTTTATCAATCTTTGTTTCTTTATATTTTTTTGGTAATTAGTCAATGAATGTACATGTCATATGTCGTAAGCATTATAGCAAAGATGCAAATTATTTAAGGCAATATCATTTAACAGTATTTACATAAATTTAATATTAAAACTTATAAATACAAAGATTGTGGTGAAATAGTAAGTAATCTCTAATTTTTAATCAGAGTCTCGCAAATTATTTTCAATATAAGACTTTTTGATACAAATTCAAATTCGTTGAACCTCAAAACGAATACCAAATACCTGGCGAAAAACAAAATAAAACTTATATACATGACACGGTCAAACTTATTTTAAAATATGAAAGTATTAGACTATTTGTAAAAGGCGATTATTTACTTAAAACTTGTACTTATTAGTTTTAAGACAGGATTTAGTATATATGGAGAATATCACTTTTGGTCCCTTTGTTATTGGAAAAAATTGATTTTAATTCTTATAATATATGATTTAATATATTTAATCTTTGATTAATTAAGATGAATGTTTTTAACCCCTCTATGTAGGAAATGTGATATAGTTGGACTATTTGTAAAAATATATTACTATTAAATATAGAATAATAATATAAATATTATAAATGTGTAATTAAATCACGGACCATTTTTTGTGAATATTCATTAGCAAAAGAATTAAAATTATACTTTTTCAACAAGTCAAACAAACTACACTTGCACTTTATTTTAATCCCACCCCACCTATCTAGTAGGTCATAACAATTTAATAAATGTAACATCTTATATTATATATTTATATTATTCCACACTATATGTACACGATCACAACTTTTAATTAATAGCTATTGGATTACTTTTTCAGCGTTGACGATTTTTTCATTCACTTTTATTTGTTCAATAATTTTTTAATAAATTATTTTTAAGTGTAGAAAGTATTACTAATAATTTTTTGAAATTGCATTGCTTCTTTTCCTGAATTTTGACTTTACAAAGTCAGAAATTGAATCATCAATGCCATAGTTAAAATGCATGGATCAATTTGGAATTATTATATTTGATATGCATCAATAAAGTAATATCCAAATTTTAATTTCTTTTCATATATTTTTGTTGACTAGATTAGGATAAGATATTAATTATGCATGCACTTTCTCTAGAAGAGATGATATTTTTGGCTACAAATTAATGGTCCATCAACTAGTCTTTTGCGTCACTTTCTTGACTTTTTTTCTTATACACACAACTATATAATCATATAATTTCATATAGTAGTAATTAATAATTTTTCATAAAGATATATTTATTTTTAAATATATTTATAATTTTATCATGCCGATAATAAGATAGATAAATATTCTAGATTTTTATTTTTGAAGCGATGAAAATGTTACAAGCAGAGGCAGATCTAGAGGTACTGAGGTCACTCGAACTCCTTTGATAAATATTAAATGGTATATATAAGATAATTTTCAAATTTATGTATATATAGAAATTTTGAACCTCTTAAACATAAAATTAGAGGAGTTGAGGAAATTCATCTTGATATTCCAAGTTCTAATCTCAAGCATGATAAAATTTATGCTAGTCGGTTGTCTAATATATTTTAACCAAATTAAGATTTTGTTTTATATATTTATATATATCAAATTACTCGAAAGTATTTATAAATAACCTTTTCATGAACGATGAATTTTGATAAATATTTTTTTTGTAAATTATATACTAAATATATCATTCAATTAAGAGTTTGCTTCATTTTACCCCATATATATTGATATTTAATTAGTTATCATTTCGTTCTTCTTCTTGCAATTCTTTTCTGAATAAATTTATTTTTTCGAGTTAAGAGTACGTTTGACGCTATAGAGATATAAATAAAAATTGTATATATCATCTTCTTTTTTCCGACTTCATTGTTACGCTGAGTATAGTATTTGGTCAAGAGTTGAGACAATTTTTTACTAAAATTGTTCAAGTACTATTTTCCCTCCCTTCTTGTGTAACTAAATTAAGACAATATTACATGATTAAAATTCTATATTTTCCAGCTTGCTTACAATAAATATATTATACTAATATTATATACATTCTATTATTTGATAGACTCCAAAAAGGAATATGTCAGCATAACATTAAATATCTCTTGGACAAAATCAACATTTTTCAAATGTACCAAAATGAAATAGTCAAAGGTAGTCATTATCTTCATATACCAATAAATATACTTCCAGTCAAAGCCATACAAAAATAACCCATCCCCTAATTAGTTATTTTTTCTATATAATGGTTAATCATTTTTCAATCCTCATATTATTTTTTTGACTTATTTTTAAAATTTTAAAAAATCTTTAAATTGTGTCATATTTGGTGCTACGAATAGGTGATAGCCATATTTCTTGTACTGTTTAGGCTTTCTAGGTTATCACTTAGACTAGGAAACTAAAAGTTTTTTTCTCATCCCACGAAAAACGTAATGGTTGACTATATTTCTTTTTATGAGTTAATAGGTAAAAGGACATGCTAGTGCTTAGAAATTCGATTGATATTGAACTCAAATTAGTTGCTACTATTGAAAGCAAAGTAGTTTCTCCGTAACTTTGAGATTAGTTCTGATCAATAAATTGAAATTTTATCTTTTAATTGCTACTTGAGAAAAGAAGTTGAATTTTCTTCAGTAGTCTCGTCTAATAATAAAAATAAAATTCATGTGAGAGGTCGCTGGATATAATTCATCAGCTCAGACAAAGTGAGAGAGGAGTTTATTTTATCGCAATGTCGACTCTTCTCTAGTAATCTTCTTAGAACATTAGCAAGCATGAGGACTTTTGTTTCCAAAGAATGTGGATTTAACATTCTTATTTTCATGCTAATCTTAATCAAGCTCGAGAATAAGTAAAATAATATTTTTATAACGACGCTGTTTATTTGAATAATTTTTTGTTAATATATATGTATAATTATAAACATATAATATAACATAACATGAAAAATTAACTCTAGAAAAACTTCGTCATTAACGAGTTACTCACCATTTATTCTAGATTATCAACCAATATTAAAGCTATTTGTAAATTTGCTGTTACCTTTAGTGACCTCATTATATAATAATACGTTTACACCGTCCATACACAAAAATTATTTAAACAAAAGAAAAATGGACATTTTTGACAGTTGGATTAAAAAAAGAATTTTAGTAAAGGTTATATATATGAGGATTAATTAATTAGTGGACGGCATTTTGTTCATTTGATTTGTTAAATAGCTAAAAATTAAAATCAAATTATTCGACTCTTGAAACAATAATCATGTTATGCACTACTTGTGGTGTATGAAACAAAAATAATATTTGATAGTTTACCATCAATGGAATTGGATGTGATGCAGTAGATAAAGTTGCTTCTCTTTTAATAAGAGGTCTCAAAATTAAGCTTTGAATATGAATTTTTTTTAATATCCCTACCTCCTGAATGAAATCCTACTCAACATGAATTCGAAATAGTCAAACTTTAATACAGTTATCAAATATCGAATGAAAAATTAAAAAAAAATAAAAAAATTATAGCTTGAGGTTGATGTCATAGTATACCAAAAAAAGAAAGATAATAACGACATATATAGTTGTCAAATTGTGTTTATGGGTAAAATCCATATACTATAAAGCAATATATATATAGCTATCACACGCCAAGGAGGTCCCGTTCGGATAAGGGAAAACTTTAGAAATTATTTTTGAATAAGATATTTGCGTTGATATTTTTTCTGAACCAAATCGGGGGAGGATAAAGAAAAAAGTGGAATCAAAATGGCCCATTAACCCTACTTCTTTTTTCAATCAATAAGTGTTGTGGACCCTTCTAATAACGAAAGAAACAAATAATTCCCAATTATTAATAAATTTTAGTTTGCTTTTATATGACATCTGAATAAATAAAATGATAAAACTAAGGTTAACAACGTTTTTGATTCTTTGATTATTGATAAAATTTAATTTTAATCTTTAAAATGATATTGAACTAAATATATTTTGTTTATTCAGATGTCATATAAAGCAACGTTTTTGATAAAACTAAGGTTAACAACGTTTTTTATTCTTTTATTATTGATAAAAATTAATTTTAGTCTTTAAAATGATATCGAACTAAATATATTTAATCTTCAAATATTTGAAATTTGGACGTTTGATCCTTTTGTATACATTTAATCACAATCTTTCAAAATGACTAATTGTTATACATACTTTTTTTTATTGTTACACACACTATCAACATATATACTTTTAAAAATTATTTAAAATATAACATATTTGCTGCAAGACCAAAAATGAATGTTGACTTGTCTTAATTATTTTTTAGTTAATTACCGTAATGTCATTGTCAACGAATTTAATTTGTTCACCCAGTAATTGATTATCTAGCTATTTAAAATGGTCCACATGTTAACTACTTTTACTTTTCTCATTTATACAGTAGAATTTTGTTTATGTGACATAGACATTCAGTATAAAATAAAACTTTGTTATAAAGTAATTAATCCTTTCTTTGAATTATTCGTTTATTTATAAAATTTATTGAATAAAAAAACAAAAATCATATTGACTCGTCTTATATCACACGATAGTTGAAAGACAGTGAGAAAACTATACTCTGCGGGTTGGGTTTTTGAAATGATTCTTTTTTAGTAGAGGGTGTTCTTTTTTCTTTTTAATAGATTTCATGTGGTGCGAGCTTAAAGGTTAAAAATTAAATTATTTAGAAAAAAAAAAAAAAAAACACAACCACTATAATGTTTTGAATTTTACCAGGGAAACTCCATGATAATATTATTTATAAAAATGGTCAAAAAGTAATTAACTATTGATTATTTCTATAAATATGAAACGAGGTATATAAGTATTAGATAGAGCTGTCAATATGGACTGATCCATCCCATTCGGACTAATCTATACAGGCTTTGAAATTTGACGGTCAGGCAGGGCAAGCCCATTTTTTGTGTGGGCCAGAAAATGATTGGCCCAGCCCACAAATACGTGGGCTACAGACTTTGCCGGGTCAGCCCTCTTTTCTTAAAAATATATTTTTTTTATAATTTTTAAAATTAAATTATAATTTAAAAATATTATCATAAATATCGACAAGACAATATTACATGGTGTTAGTGTTACTAGTTGTTAATCAAATACACAAATAAAATTATCTTTATAATATTTATTAAGTTTGATTTCAAGTAAAAGCATAAATAGCTAAATAGAAATATTAACCTAATTGTTTTCCAATGATCATAATAAAACACAAAAATTATGACAATATTCCATAGGTTATGTATGGCCTATGTAGTGATTTCCTAGAAATGTTAGGGAATTTTTATTTTATGTAATACATATTTTATAAACATAATTTGTATTTAAATTGTAATATTTCAAACGTTAAACATATTTTGAGTTTAGACTCTTGTTATTTTTAATAATCTATTTTATTTTTAATTAATTTTTATTTGCCCCACGGGCCGACCCTATCCATATTTCTCAAACCCCACAAATTGGCAGACTTATTCAGGCCAGGCTAAAAAACTCTTTTCTTAAATGAGCTCCAAAAATCGTAGCTCAACCCTATCAAATCACGGGTTAGACCAAGCCGGCCCAATAGGCCTAGCCCATATTGACGGCTCTAGTATTAGATAATAGATAAATATTTTTTTTCTTACATGACTATTGAATTCCCGTCCGTTCTTTTTTGAATTATTCGGTTATCGTAAGACTTTATTGAATACAAGAACAATGTTTATCTCGATCCATTATAAAGTAGTATTTGATAATTGACCTAGATCCATTTATTTTTATAAAAAAATTCAAAGAAGAAAAATAGTGAGAAAAGCTACTTTGGAATAAAAAGGCAAGCCGTCTAGATAGACTAGTCTATTATATATCATAAATATTGA
>JAJOOS010004613.1:0-17778 GCA_029582725.1 Solanum chiquidenum
TCTCTATATATATAAGTGGCTTGACAAGCACCTCTCGGGTGTCTTGCCAGCTTACGGACCAAGGCTTATTTTGGTATTTACAAAAATTTAATGCTTTAACTTTTTGTACTTCATCGTTACATGGATGTACTTTTTTTTTGGACAAAAAAGTCATACTATTTTCAATTATTTATAGTCTATCTTTTGAATGCTTCTAGACAATTTTACTGAATAGTGTGATTGCTGCCTTTTTGAGACTCTTTTTTTACTTGTGGGGTCAATTTTACACTTACTGTAGTTATATTGATAATTATAATTGCTAATTAAATATTGCATTAATAACTTAATCCCGGAAATTAAAATTTGTTTTTGTACGTGTTTAAACGACAACATTTTGGTAACTTTATTAAATTATATAAAAATATTATAAATCACAATAATAATTGGTCTAAAATATTAAAAAACATTCGGTTAATTAGGATAGAGAAAGTTAGAAAAAATTGACATAAAAAATAATATAAGTCACGAAATTAATAATTTAAAAAGTTAAAAGACATAAAAATTTAGTTGACTATCAAAATTCTATCAGTGCTACATAAATGGAATAGAGAGAGTAACATAGTATTTAAAATAAGTACTATAATAGTTAACGACTTAAAATATCTAAATATCATATTAAAATTCAATTGACTCTCCAAATTCTATTTATGTAACATAAATTGAAACTAAAAAATATTGTCTCTATTCACTTTTAGTTGTCATAGTTTCATAAATTACAATAGTCAACGACTTAAAATATCCAAATATCATATTAAAATTTAGTTGACTTTCCAAATTCTATTATGTCACATAAATTGTAAAAAAATACTGCTTCCGTCCACTTTTAATTGTCATAGTTTCATTTTTTAGAGTCAAACAATAATAACTTTGACTAATATTTTATGATATATTTTGTAATCATATTGATATGCAAAAAATTGAAATTTATATTACTTTTCATATAGTTTTTGAATATCTATATTTATTATTTAAAATATTAAATTAATATAGTCTAATTTAACTTTGAAAATTAATTAAATTAACTTTTGAAAAACGTAACATAACAATAAAAATCGACAGAGAAAGTAACATATATTAGGCCCGTGCTAGCACGGGTCCTGTATCTAGTTATCTAATATTTGTCCCTAATTAATGCATTACAATATTTTTCCCCATTTTTTTAGGGCAATAATTGAGTAGTATTATTAAGAATACTTTTCTTTGTTCAGATTAATATTAACATGTTTGATCGAGCTTTTAAAATTTATTTATTAAATTATTTAATTGCGTTCATTGTTCATTCGTAATTTAACAAGTAAATAATGGGAATTGGATATTTGTTTTTTATGGTAAATTCATTCAACTTTCTATAATTCACACAAAATGTAGTCCTTTTTCTTCATTAGTAGTGCAGAAGATTGATGAAAAAATGTGGCTAAAAAATAAGTATTATCCTACTGATAAAATAAGAATCTTTTTAATTTGTTTCTCCAATTTCGAATGTATGGTCCAAAGCTCTGGAAGAAGTAGGGACGAAAACGTGAATATCCCTCTATTCTGAAGTCATATAGACAAACAGTTTAGTGAGTTGAAAATTAAATTCATAGTCCTTCGATCTCGATTCGAAAAGCACATATGAATAAACTGATCATTGAATAAAATTGTCAACTGACATTCCAACTTCCACCATAAGTAAATGTAGGGGTGTACAAAATCGCACCGAAAACTGAGTCAAACTGGAAAAAAATCTGACTAGTGATTTGGTTTGACTTGGGTTGGTATTGGAAAAAAAATCTGACTATATTTGGATTGGTTTGGTTTTAACTAAAAAAACCAACCCGAAACCAAACCAACCTGACATTATATATATAGTTTTAAAATTTTATTTTATACATAAAAATATTTACTTTGATATAATTTTTAAAATTTTCTTATAGTTTTATCTTTTAATATATTATTTCAAGTTTGAAACTTAGAATTCTGAATGGTCCAATAAAGATTATAGTCCACAGATGTTGGTAATTATAATAAATCAATATCAAATTAATACTAATGCAAAAAGAAAATCAATTCAACACTAAGAATGACAATAATATTGAATATTTGTTCTTTAGTTTTACATTGGTTTAGACAATTAAAATATATAATTTAATTTTAATTTCCTTTAATATTTAGTCATGCAACTAATACTTATTAAACTTATTTTAGCATGATTTAGTACTTTTAAATTATGATCATTTTCATTATGACTTGTTAATTTGCAAGATTTGTTTTACGCGATTTCATTATTATTATTTTTGTTGGATATTTTAGTGTCATTAATCATATCATATTTTGTGTTATTTTTTTAAGAAACACCTTAGATAGTTGTATTTTGGTAGGACTAAAGAAATATTTGAAGTACAAGTAAATTATATATTTGTATGAATACTTTATCGAAAAAACCCGAAACCCGAAAATCCAAAAAACCCAAAAAAATCCGACAAAAACCCGAGATTGAAAAACCCGACTTTTATTAGTTTGGTTTGATTTATAAATTTAAAAATTCGACACAAATGATTTGATTTGATATTTGAAAAACCGGAACCAACCCAACCATGTACACCCTAAGTAAATGTATTATGATAAGGTGACCCCTTCTCAATAGTTTACCATAGTCCCATGGATCGTCACTCCCTTCTTAATAGTTTACCGTAGTAGTAAATAGTCCTGTGGATCAAGTTCGGTCATCATGAAACGGTGTGTACTATACTTGAGTCCACCAATATTGAAAATGCTCTCTTCATAGTTATTTCTATATACAACCAAATGGATCATCGATATACATAGAGGAACAGAGTTAATATCTTGAAAGATCACTAAATTATGATGAGAAATTATTTAGTAAAATTATTAAATTTTATTTTATATTAATAAAATCGTTCAATTTAACCAATATTGAAAATGCCCTCCTCATAGTTATTTCTATATACTACTACCAAATGGATCATCAATTTATATATATATATAAAGGAGCATAGTTAATATCTTGAAAGATCACTAAATTATGATGAGAAATTATCTAGTAAAGTTATTAAATTTTATTTTATATTAATAAAATCGTTCAATTTAAAGTATTTATCTACATTTTTATGTCAGGTAATCATAGATACTGCAAATAACGACTTACAAATTAAGTTTGTCTTCAAAAACTAAAACACTATTATAGAAGCGTCATATGTATTTATCTTAAAACTAAAACTCTAGTATATAAGTGAGAGATGCGTTATATTTTTTTTTGGCAATAAACTGTGAATATCACCATGTCAAGTCAAAGTAATACAAATTAGGGAGCATCTAGACTCTTAATCACCTTCGCAGAGCAGTGTTTCGCAGAAGAGTGTTAAGAATAAACTACATCAACTAGCAACTTATAATCTACCTCGGAAACTACAACAACTAGATACTTACAATCTAGCTCATGGACATACCCATAGTTTTTTGGACATACCCTATGTATCAACTCTCAACAGTTTTTTGCCTTTCTAGACCGATGTACTCGTTCTATTCTGTCTTGTAACTTCTTTTGTATTTGTGTGATAGTTGTGTCATAGTTTCTAGTATGTTTTATTTTAATTATGTTTTTGGAAAAAGAGTCTAATATACCCCTCAATTTTGTTGTTTTCTCGTGAAGAAAGTGACTCATATATACCGTCACCGTTATACAAATGGCTGAACTAATATAATGTTTTTGTCCCAGTCTTTCAATTTTTGCACTTATCTCATCTTTGATTTCTCCCAACTAAAAAGTGTTGTGACAACAATTTCGATATTAATGTCTCATGAATAAGAATAAATTAACCGTTCGGATTTTGTTCAGTTGTTGTTACGAGATTACTTTCTTCTAAAGTTATAATTATATCATATAAACTTTTATAACAGGGATAACTTTTATAGAGATAGTATAACATTTAGAATAATTCTGATACAAATAGTACATTGATATTCAATATTTTTCTGAAGCCCAAATTAGCATTTACAAAAGAGTGACCTATTTCTTAACACATTCTCTCTATTATTTTTTTGACGATTGTTTTTTTAAGTGAATGTTGAACCATCAAATTTTATCCTGAATGACTTTTTTTTAATTATTATTAATAATAAAATAATCTTAAAAAAATGAGTACAAGTAAAAAAGATTAGGCCTAACCTTATAAATCATAATAGAGTCGAAACCTTTACTACTACTGACAAACATTATTTATTGGCTAAATTTCATTTTGTAGTAATTTTAAATTGATGGAAAATTAAAGATTACAATTGATAAATAGGTGAAGACGCAAGACAGTATGTAAGCGAGTTAATTAGGGTCCTGCTTTATCCATATTAAAGCTTGTAGTTTTTATTTATTATTTATGAATAAAGCAGGATCCTAACTCACTTTTGGAGCTAATGGTCACTTTTATGGTTTTATGAATGACTCATAAGCTTCATTTGAACTTTTATTTTTACGAAGTATTTATATGAAGGTGAAAAATGCCATTGACACTAATTGTTTTTTTTTTTACGAAAAATAAAAACATTCGAAGGTTTATTCTTTTGTGAAAAATAAAATTTTGAAGAGTACAAATTTTTAAAAAAATGTTTGGTTAGATCTTGGATCGAGTCAGAGAAAATTGGGTGGGTACTGAATTTATTTAATTGAGGGTCTGAGTTTAAAATTGAACCAATTATAAAATGTTACCTAAATTTAAATATATTTTTTTTATTCAGTCTGGACCATTAGTCAAATGGCATAAGTGGGACAAAAAATGTGCAAAATATTTCTATCAAAATAGGTAGATAAAGAGTATATTAGACCTTTCGCCATAATTAAGAAGTATTTTTGAACTTATTTTATTTACTTTACCAAGTCCGGACTAAATTGGTTTATTTGTAATGTAATTGTTTGTTTATTAAAGGGAAATTTGTATATAATAGCAAATTATTAATTTAAATTAAATGTTATAAACATAGTCTGATTTAATTGTACTTTATAGTAAACGGTTGTTATTTCGCCTCTCTCCTGAATCTCGCTCACCACTCTCGTTCTCTCCCTCGTCTCTCTCGCTCTTTATACAAATGCAAATGTATAAAATGTGTTTGTGTTTGTATAAAGCGAGAGAAAATTGTATATATACATATATTTTCGTTCCCCTCTCCCAGATGTCGCTCGCCACTCTCCAAGATCTCGCTCGCCGCCAGTCTCTCCCTCGCCTCTCTCGCTTATACAAACATAAATGTATAAATTGCGTTTCTGTTTGTATAAAGCGAGAGAAAATTGTATATACACATGCAAATACATATATCTTCGTCCTATACACTTATAATTATACAATACTCTCCTGCCCAGATCTCTTTTACATTTCTCTCTTTCTCGCTTTATACAAACACAGATTATACAATTGCTCTTTTGTATATGTATACCGAAACATAAACAGATTATATACAACTGCTTTCGTTTGTATATGTATAGCGAAATATACATATTTATATTTGCTATGAAACGCAATTATTCAAACTATAGCTATAACATACAAATATAATTTTTGTGTTTGTTATATATGAAAGTTGCTCTTTATTAAATGCCAAAAAGAATTCAATTTTATTCCATTAACAGAAATAGTAAATTGTTTCTATATATAAACAAATGGATCAAAGTCAACATATATACTTTATTGGCATGTTGCTAATATATCTAGACAATCCTTTACCCGTTAATCTATCTTAAAAGTCACTCAACTATCTAATTATATTTATTATTAAAATAAATTTAACATAGCAAATACATTTTTTATGTCATGTAAATTATAGTCGTCCACATCATAAATAAATAAAATTATAAATTCTATTTATAAAAGCGTGAGATGCGGCAAGTTGCTATTTATACCATTTACGTGTGAGATGAAGGAAGTAACATGTTTTTCTTCCGTACAAATACCTCATTTCTGTCTAACTCTGAAATTTTCTTCTGAATTTTTGAAAACAAATTGAGTTAATCTCTTCCTATTCTTCTATTATTCAAAATACTTTTCTTCTTCTTAGTTAATTAATCTGTTCCTTCGTGAACAACATGTTGGGGAATTTCCCCATTTTTTATTACACTTTTTGATCCTTTTTTTTTTTCACCTAAAGAAGGAATAAATAAATCTTTTATAAATTAAAGATATGTCAAGCAATGAACAAAACCAAGAAGTTCCTCAATATCAACTCAATGGAAAGAAACTTTCTGGCAAGTCGTTGAAACGATACGACTCCTTAGACTTGGAATCTAGCAAGGTCCCCGGAGCCAAAAAGGTCCTAACTTACCCAAATTATTTGATTTTTTTTACGATTTTATTTTTGTTCCGCATTAAATGTCTGGTATCCAAGGCCCGCCTACGTGGCGCCATCATAAATCAGGATTTTCTTTTTAAGTTATTGAATTTCAAAACTAGTCTTCCCCTTTCATGAAAAGTTGTGACTTTTATGAAAAATTGTGACTTTAATGAAGAGTTGCGACTTTTATGAAAAAATGTGACTTTTATGAAAGGTTGTGACCTTTCCGAAGGGTTGCAACTTTTCCAAATAGTTGTGACCTTTCCGATAAGGCACAATAAACATTTGTTCACACTATCCTTGTTGTCTATAAATAGAGGAATTTCCTCTCATTTTAAACCTCGGGTATTAGAGGGGAATAATTTTCTTAAGAGGGTGCATTCAGTGGACTCAATTTTTTCCTTTCTGTTTCATTCTATTGTTACAGATCCTGGTATGTATTTTCACAATAATTAATTTATGCTTATGTTATTAAAAGTAAATGATAAGATGTTAAAATTTTCATTTTTCTTTACATTATTAATGTTAATTACTACGTAATCTTGTATGTAAGATAATGTAGTGTTTTAGTTTTAATGACTGATTGATTTTAAGTATTATTTTATAAATATCGTGATATTAAATTCCCGCGCGAGGCCCTGATAATTTTACTAGTTTATAGATATAGTGCTCCCTAGCTATCAAATATGTCTTCCTTTTTCGGGACTTGAGCCTGACACCTCACAACAACGTAACTTTGGATTGTGATCCATGATTTTGTGTTTTTTTTATATTGACCAGGCATTAGAATGGACAGTGATATTGAAATTGGCGTTTCAAAGCATAGGAGTGGTGTATGGAGATATTGGAACGTCACCACTGTATGTGTTTTCATCTATTTTTCCAAATGGTGTAACATACGACGAAGATATACTTGGTGCATTGTCTCTTATATTTTACACTATCACCTTGATTCCTCTCATCAAATACGTCTTCATTGTTCTTAGAGCTAATGACAACGGAGATGGTAACTTTATTTAGGGAAAAATATAAAAATGTCTTTTATCTTTGATAGTATATTTATGGGATAAGGGTCTGAAAAATACCTCAACTTATGTCGGATTTGCTGTTACGATACTAAACTTTCATAAGGACCTATTACCTCCCTAGACTATTTAATATCGTATTTTTTACCCCTGAACTATTTAATAGTGTATTTTAAAAGTATATATATGTGTCCACGTGGACACATTACTATTTGTAATTTTGCATTATTTTTTATGTCCATGTGGGCAAATATATATGTTTAAAATACGGTACTATTTGTAATTTTGCATTATTTTTTATGTCCATGTGGGCAAATATATATGTTTAAAATACGGTATTAAATAGTCTAGGGAGGTAATAGGTCTCGTGAAAGTTTAGTATCGCAACAGCAAATCCGACCAAAATTGGGATATTTTTCAGACCCTTATCCCTATATTAATACTTTAAAACAAAGTACTCTGCTTTTTATTGCAGGAGGTACATTTGCTTTATATTCATTGATATGTAGATATTCAAAAGTGGGATTAATTCCGAGTCAACAACCAGAAGACAAAGATGTGTCGACTTTTAAACTTGATTTACCAGATAGACGTACTCGTCGAGCTTCAAAGCTTAAGTCAAATCTAGAAAATAGCAATTTTGCCAAGTTTGTTCTGCTAATTGCTACAATGCTTGGTACTTCCATGGTTATTGGGGATGGCATCCTCACTCCCTGCATTTCAGGCACGTAAAAATTTATTCGTATTTGATGTTTACACTAATCTAATAAAATACATGATACATGTTTTCACATATAATAAACTATTCTTAAAAGATCTCTTTAGTCTTTATGAATTTGTCAATATTGCCTTAATACATGGAATATGTCTCAACACTAACAAAATTAAGATCTCCTCACCACTTACAAAATGAATAGAAGAAAATGAAGATTTTAGTAAAATAATAATATTTCTCTTTTTTTTTTTTTTTTCTACGAGTAGAAATGAGTTTATGATACTAATTTGAATTTTCCATTTAATTTGGTCAGTTTTGTCTGCTGTTGGAGGACTCAAAGAAGCAGCTCCATCGCAGCTGACTGAAGGTAACTATTGCATATTATTTGGCTAAATAAATGCCCATCACGCGCTGAATTTGGTGTATTACACACGTCTTGTCATGTCAGTAAAAAATATATTTTTTGAGTAGTATAAATGTTCGATAGAAAGAACGTCTTACATAAGGTGTCAAAGTAAAAAATGCATATAAATTTAGGGGGCTATTTATGACTTTAGGGTCTGAGTTTTCTACCCTGAACTATAGGAAGCGGGTGCTTTAATTCCTGCTCTTTGTCCATTCGGAGAATAGGATCTGAAAGGACAACTCTTAATAAGATTAATGCTCGACCCAAACTATTAAATATCTCTTGATTCTCTTAAGGCCACAAATCACGAATATGAAAAACTTTTGACATACCATACTTATCTTGAAAAGCTCACTAAGCAATTCAAGAAAATAAGTTTCTCTCCACTACCCAGAGAAAAAAGAAGTTTGCGGATGCATTGGCAACACTGGCCTCAATTTGGAAAATGAAAAGGCCCCATTTGATTCAATTCACGAATTAGCTCACTATGAGTCAACTACATTTTTTTTTCATAATAATTATATATAATTATCTAATAATAATAATAGAACTATCACCCAAATAGTTAGTGAAACACACCTCAACTAACGCTAGCTTATATTATGTTGTGCAGGAAGACTTGTTTGGATTGCAGTAGCCATCTTATTATTATTGTTTATGTTTCAAAGATTTGGAACTGAAAAAGTTGGCAACACTTTCGCGCCTATACTTTGTTTGTGGTTCATTTTCATTGCTGGTATTGGCCTATACAACTTCGTCAAGTATGATCCAACTGTTATAAGAGCTCTTAATCCTAAATACATTATAGATTACTTCAAGAGAAACAAAAAGAATGCTTGGATTTCACTTGGTGGGGTTGTTATGTGCATAACAGGTATTCATTTCCTTCCAACAGCGTTTAAATGTAGAGTTAATGGTCAAAAACACACCTAAAGTAGTTCGATTGTTTCAATTTCATAACCTATCAGTTGTGCAAGTTTGCTACCGGAACTATCATCAACTATTTATCAAAACACAGCTCAACTATCAGTTATTCCCTTTTTCTACCTGAACTATCACCATCATTCAGGTAGAAAACTCGTACATCTGATAGTTCAGGTATGAAACTCGAAAAATGGGATACTTTGGATGTGTTTTTTGATCCTCCACTCTTAAATGCATTGACAAACTTCTTATTTACTCGGAGTGAAATAATTAATTGCAGGAGGAGAAGCACTATTTGCAGATGTTGGTCATTTTAGTGTTCGATCTATACAGATAAGTATGTGTTGTGTGACATACCCCGCGCTCATATTGGCTTATCTTGGTCAGGCCGCCTTTTTAAGGAAGAACATTGATGATGTTTCTGATACTTTCTACAAGTCCATACCTAGTAAGTATAACATTTGTTCCTGAGTTTAAGTTCTATGCAATGACGGTTTAAAAACTAATTTCCAAATCAGATCGCGAAGAATTAGCACATAACTACGATGACTGTTCCTTACATTGTCGATTTATATAACTTAAATCTTTTATGCCTAAGTCATGAGGGGGAAAATGAACATCTCATGCTGCATTTTCTGTTTTACATGTGCAGATGGTTTATATTGGACAGTATTTGCAGTGGCAGTGTTAGCAGCCATCATTGCAAGTCAAGCCTTGATTTCTGGAACTTTCGCTATAATCCAGCAATCCCTGGCGTTAGGATGCTTTCCTCATGTTAAAATCGTGCACACGTCTACCAAGTATCATGGACAAATCTACATTCCTGAAGTCAATAACCTTCTCATGTTAGCTTGTGTCGTTGTCACGCTTGCATTCAGGACTACTGAAAAGCTAAGCAATGCATATGGTAAGCATTTCTTATATGTCAGTGTATAAGACTTAAATCCTTCCTTCCTATCGATGGTGTCTAACATGTGACACGAAACCATTTGATCTCAGGAATAGCGGTGGTGTTTGTGATGACACTAACATCGGGCTTCCTCGTGCTAGTTATGATCATGATTTGGAAAACTCACATTCTTTTCGTAATCATGTATGTTCTAATCATTGGTTCGATTGAGCTCATCTACCTAAGCTCGGTTCTTTACAAGTTCACTCAAGGCGGTTACCTTCCACTAGCTTTCGCTATGTTCCTAATGTTCATCATGTACGTATGGAACTATGTGTATCGAAAGAAGTATCATTTCGAGCTAGAACACAAGATCTCTCCCTTAAAAGTTAAGGAAACAGTGGATGAAACAAATTCCCATCGTCTACCCGGCCTTGCAATTTTCTATTCTGAACTTGTCCATGGAATTCCACCAATCTTCAAACATTACGTGGAGAATGTGCCCGCGTTACACTCTGTGCTCGTGTTTGTTTCAGTTAAATCACTTCCTATAAGCAAAGTACCCGTAGAAGAAAGATTCCTCTTCCGGAGGGTGAAGCCTAGTGATCTCTATGTGTTTCGATGTGCAGTGAGATACGGATACAATGATGTGCGAAATGAGGAAGAGCCTTTCGAGAGATTATTAGTGGAGAGGCTGAAGGAATTTATACGAGATGATTCCATTCTTTCTATGAATGCAGCAAAGAGTAACAGAGTATCAACAGAACAGAGTGTCAATGTGGAATTGGAGAGTGATTGTGAAATACAAGAGGTCGCGACGCCTTCAATGGAGAGAGATATACAAGTGATGGAGAGAGCTTATAGTGTTGGGGTTGTTCATTTAGTTGGAGAACAAGATGTGATTGCAAGAAAAGGATCAAATATTGTGAAGAGAGTGGTGATCGATTACGCTTTTAATTTCTTGAAGAGAAATTTGAGGCAAAGTAGCAAAGTTTTCGACATACCTCATAAACGTATGTTGAAAGTAGGAATGATATATGAGATTTAGCATGTTAGTAGTAGGGTTTAGTTCAAATTTTTAGTTGAATTAAGGAGATAATGGTGAAGGATCTAATGTATGTGCCTCCCTTAATCTCCATCCCTCCAAAGATCTTGGACTCGAAAATTTCTTGTTTTAAAAATATTTTTTTGTATGTTTGAATTTAGTATAATTTGAGAGAATGTGACAGTGTAGAGAAAGAATTATTAGTATAGCATTTTGTTTTGTACTTCTCTATTTTGATTTGTTTGACTTGATTAGTGGGTCCTGAAAGGTAGCTGCTGCAGATTTTCTTTCATCGGTATTGTTTCTAGTAACAGCCTTATTTTGATTAGCGACCTTGTTTCTTTCCCCTCTTTTGAAATCTTGGTGTTTTGAGGAAGAATATGCTTCATAATTCACCACATGTCCACACATTAGTTATTGGCAATAACCTATCTTGCTCCATAATTCCACCTTCTTCGCTCGAGTCAAATGACCCTAATATTTTGTTGCTATCAACCATTTTGGGAAACCTAAAAACTCGATCCTCTCAGACACAAACATGTTTTTCTTTTCATTTTGCGTATTATTTGCCTCTTTATAAGTATCAATTCGTCTGTTTTACGCTAACTTAGAATCAAGTATTGTTGATAATATAGCGTGATATTGCCAAAGATTCTACTATATATAAAAGTATCCAGTACAAATTTAAGTCATATTTTGTTATACAAATAAAAGTACTACTAGTATATATTAGACTTTATTGAATTCACTTTGCTTTAGTGAATTATATGGATCAAATGGTTCCCTCCCTTCTCCCTTGCTACTTGTAAATGTTTAATCCTTTCCACAAGCTTTAGCAACCACATGTCTTTAAACAATACTTGAAATATTAAAATAAACTATATATAATGCACTTGTGCTTGTACCATAAAGCTTGCTTATTACCACAATATGAGTCTATGAAGTGCAAAATTATCTTTTGCAAACATTATTAAAAATTTAACATTGTCAATGTATGAACTAAGGCTGAAGTTCTATTAAAGAGCCTTTCCACGTGGTAAAACCTTCTCAGGGAATATAAGATTTTCATGAGGCTTATCTTGAGCCACCATCCAAGCGTGAATACCTTTGTTTAGGAGAATACTTTTGGTGTAGAAAGTCTCATATTCAGGATCTTTTGCTGTGTGAATTTTCTGAGAAACAAAGTCATAGACACGTAGGTTCCGGACTAAACTGACTCGAGAAAAGGCCCAAAATAGTCCTTCATCTTTGAGTTAAGACTCAAAGTCATCCTTGAGTGTCACATGGAGCATTAATAGTCCCTCATGTTTGCAATATTGGTACACTTTTGGTCCTCCTCCAAAATTTTGCCTATTTTGTAACATTGATTTTATCCATAATTTATGTATGGAATGTTCAATCGTCATTTTATATATTTAGTAGAAATAATAACTTCATGTGAGAAAATGTGAGAAGAAAAACACTTTATTTTGTTTAGTAGAAATCGTATTGCAGGTAAAGTCAAGAGGTTCATCATGACGATTTCACGTACAATAGTACAATATTTTCTTCTCTTGCAACGTCATATGTTAAAATGTTCTTAGTTTAGCTGCAGTAATATTTCTACTGAACTTCTTCTCACCTTATATTTCTACGGAACTTCTTCTCACCTTCTCTCACATAGAATTATTATTTCTACTAAATATATAAATCGACGATTGGACATTCCTTACATAAAATTGTGGAAAAAATAATGTTAAAAAATAGGCAAAAGTTTAGGGGAGGATCAAAAGTGCACCAATATTGCAAACATAAGGGACTATTAGTGCTCCATGTGAAAACTCAAGAATCACTTTGAGTCTTAACCCAAAAATGAGAGACTATTTTGGGTCTTCTCTCAACTGACTCCATAAACCAGTTGGTATGAAGAGCAAAATTGGCCACTTCACAAACCCGGGACTACATACAAGGATTAAAAATATTGATTGAACTTTTTCTCCTTCATTAAACACTTCATCAATCCATTAAAAATATTGATGGAACTTATTCTCCTTTCATTAAGACGCTCCACAATAGGCAAAAATATCATTTACTATTATTCTCAAATTATTGTTTAATTACTTTTATAATATTTAGGACATTGAAATCAATTAAAATTCTAATTATTAAGTTATAGAAAATCCTAAATAAAATAGTATTATTTTGCCTTACTTCACTAAAAATATAAGAAATCTGTTTGTATATGATGAATTTCAACCTGGTGAATTTCAACTTAAGACTGGCGGTTCGGTGATCGAGCGAAGGCTTGGTTCCTCCCTCGCTGTATCGAGGGAAGCCTTTATCACCCGAATTTCTTGATTCACGGCGTCGAGTATTTGCACTTTAGATCTCATGACTCGACCTGTAGACGGTGATACCGCCACCTTTGACGACGTGATCCTTTCTTATTCACTTGTGCTGGTGGCGGAGAGGTCGGTGCCTGTGTTCTGGGGACTTCAACCTAATTTCAACTCTATCCCTCTTCATCTACTAGAAATTAATAATACTCGGTGAATCCTAAAATATATATTTTTTCGACTTCTGTTTGTATATGGTGAATTTCAACATCGACACTTCAACCTAATTTCAACTCTGTCATCAACTAAAGCCTTTCCGATAGCTAAGAATAGCCTACCAAATATAATGGGGACTTCAACCTCGATTTCACAATCCAATCCCACAAATCAACTGTAAATACAAACTTATCTACTTTTAAGGGATGGATTTCTTCTAATTGACCTGAAGTGACCTTTTGATTGACCGGAAGTGGTGAATTGACCGGAAGTGGCCTTCTGATTGATCGGAAGTGGTGAAGGAGGTGGAGACGGTGAAGGAGGGCGGAATTGCCATAATATGGAGGATTACTGAACACATTACACAAAAATTAATAGTAGACATATATTTATACACAGATGAGTACTAAACCAATATAATATTTTTGTCCAAATCTTTCCATTCTTATCTTTGCTTTCTCCATTTCGTGTTTATTTTTGCTTCAGTATTAATGTCTCGGGAACAATTTCAGTATTATTGTCTTAGGAATATGTAGAGAGTTATCGTCTGGATTCGTTTAGTTGTAGTTATGAGATTACTTTCTTAAAAAGTTATAGCATATCATGTAAACTTTTTTATAATAGAGATGATAGTATAACATTTCGAATAATCCTCAAATAAATAGTACTTAAATTGATATCCAATATATTCTAAAACCCAAATTAGTATCTAGATAAGAGTGACCTATTTCTTAATACATTCTCTCTATTTACTTTTTTACCCTGTTATTTTCTTAAGTGAATATTGTGTTTTACTCAAAAATATAAATAAAATAAAAATGACTAAGTTTTCAAAAAATCGATTAAACTTATGATTTAAGAGAAATCGAATTTCCAAAATAACAGAGTCGCCACTTAATTTTTAGTAAAAATCAAGAAAAAACTTAGGGTTTTCAAAAGATTCAAACAGATTAAAATCAATTGAAAATAAAAGGGTTCGAGTTCAATGTACATTCCAAGAAGGTGTTAGGCCCTCGGAATGCCCGCTAACTTGTGGTTGACCGACGATTTGACTAAAATGACTGTGACTATTTTTTTGAAATTCTAACTAGGTAAAAGAGCTCATAACGACTTTGACTAAATTATTATTTTTTAACTAAGTAAAAGAACTCATTTATTTTGTTTAAGGGAAATAAACTAAAGGGAAATTTCTAAGGGAAATAAATCAAGTGTTGACAAGGTAGTAAATAAAAATATAAATATTTTAATTTGAACATAAAAAGAAGAAATTACTTTCTTTTGGGAAACTTAATTAAATAAAATCAATTCAAACAAAATGGTTAGAATCAATACACACAATAAATAAATGAGAAATAAATGAGAGTAAAGGAAGAAAATATAAAGGGATAATTGTACAGAATGACAAACTTATAATCTAAAATAAATGGAGTAGTTACTGTTTGATTTAATTGCGCCACGTAGCAAACGTTTGCCAATCGCCTCTTTCCCTCCAAATTCTCGCTCGCCACTCTCCCTTTCTCACTCGCTCCCTCTGTGCTCGCCTCTCTCGCTTTATACAACAGAATTGTATAAATTGCGTTTTTGTTTGTATAAAGTGACAGAAAATTGTATATACACATGCAAATACATATATATTCGTCTTATACACTTATAATTATACAATACAAATATTCCCCTGCGCAGTTCTCTTTTGCCTTTCTCTCTTTCTCGTTTTATACAAACACATATTATACAAATATAATGTATAATTTATGTTTGTGTAAAGCAAAAGAGAGAGCGATTTTTGATATACAAATATTTTTGTCAACGATTTATAGAAACGAGAGGCTAACAACAATTTATACAAATGGCCTGCCAGGGAAATTATACAAATCTGAAGAGGAGCCAACGAATTATACAATTGCTTCTTTTTATATATATGTATAGCGAAATAGACATAGCTTTCAATTGTATATGTATAGCGAATTATACATATATATGTTTGTTATGGAGTGCAATTATGCAAACTTTGTTATAGCATACAAATATGATTTTTTTGTTTGCTATATGTGAAAGTTGCTTTATTAATAATCTCAAACTTGGGCCTTTTGCCCAAATTCGAAATTGGGCCGGCAAACGCATCTTGGTCCCTGTCCTATCTTCTAAATTAAAGTGTGCTAGTAACAAATGGGTATCAACCCATTTTTGTTCTAAAAGGCTGCTCGGACTTGCTACCAACAAAGTTTTTGGGGCTTGAAGCCCAATTTCAAGTTTCCAAGAATTGTATACAGTTTATGTATACATCTGTATACTACTGTATATCAGCCCTGTTCCTGTATATTATGTGTATACAGACGTACACAATCCATTTTTCAGCTGTCAAGACCTATGTTCTAGCTCCCATTTTGCTATTTCAGCTTCCAAAACTCAAACAAGATGTGGTTGACTCAAAAATGATCAAACTTAGCGATATGCAAGGATTAGAGTCAAATAGACTCAGCCAATGTCACATGTAAACAAAGTAAAGAAAAAGAATTAATCAAGAGTGATACAAAATTATTCAAGAGCAAATTTTCTAATGAAATGCAGTAGGCAACCATGAGTTCATCCATTCTTAACAGTAACAATACATAGAGGAAGATATGAACTAATTGAAATACTATTAACACAAGATATCTAATAAAATAATGAAATAAGATAAAAGATAACCCTATGAACTAATGAACATATATCTATCATGATGATGCCAATGATAAGAAAAAACTCATTTTTTTTACACAGTAAAGCTACCATAAAACATGTTAGATTAATGGACAAGGAAAGTAGTACCTTAGAGTTTCAAAACAAGAGAATTATGAGCAATAAATGACAAAATGCGTTCCTCTCCTCACAATTTATGAAGAAGCAGTGATCAAAGGGGGCATTTTGGGAACCAGTATACTATAGGAGATAAGAACAACTTCCGATATAAACACAAAGATTTAACTCCAACATCAAACCCAAATAAAGATGGAAAAACTGATCGTAAGCTACTAAACTTGCACTTGTACATATCAAATGTCTCTTAAACCAGACTCAACAAATGTATAAAGAAAATATTTAAGCAAAACTTGAGCAGTAATAAAGTGATCTATGCATAGACAACACATCTTTCTACTAAATTATATTAGTCAAATTGAGACTCTAATGGTTACCTGTAGACATGACAAAACAATGAAGACTCCGATGTTAAAAGAAAAGAACAAGGCACATAATCATTTGTGTAAGCTAACAATAACAATTGAACAGACCCTGACCTTAACTAAGCCTAAGAAGATGCAAAGAAATTGATCCAAACAACATCAAAGGATTCAAACAATAAGTAATCGTAGACTAAACATGGGAAGATTTTATCAAAACAAAGCTTAAACTAAATCAATAACACATTCTATCAGCAAGAGGAGTAACATTTAGCTATATTCGAATGCTAAAACGACAACCCGGTATTACTATTAAAGGAAGCAGAAAGCGAACAACAGCAACATAATCGAAATCGAAAACGTCAAACAATGAAAACACGAGATGAAGAGGAATTTAACAAAGGGAAAAGGATATTACCTTTTTCCGGGCAGCGACTGGGACAACGAGCAAAGAGAGAGAGAGCGACTACACTTCTACCTTTGAAAGACCTTGATGGGAATTTGAGTTGCGAAACGAACAGGCTCAAAATTTCAGCAATACGACTACTATCACCCCCAAGTTCTACTTCTTCTGCCTATTTATATACTATAATTGCCGTTTTTTGTTTCCTCTTGCGTTTTCCTCTCTAATACTAATTCTTTTTTCCAACCGAAAACCTCCCCCCTAATGAATGGAGATGAGGGTATTTAAAGGCGAAATTAGGGTTCCAAAAATGGGAGGGGGGGGGGGG
>JAJOOS010004614.1:0-20031 GCA_029582725.1 Solanum chiquidenum
TCTCAAAAGTTTTAATAAAAAAAAATTATATTAGTTTTCATTTGTAGGCCAATTGGCCAAATCATATAATTATATTATGTTTTTAGTATAGTTTTTGTCATCTAACTTATTGTCTCATAATAAGTTTCCGCATGATGCCCTAATTCTTTTGAACCCAACAAGTGGTATCAGAGCTTATGATTTAATGGTCCATCAATTCAATGATTGAACGAGATTGAAGACAAGGTCAAATTATTTCAAATCAATTTGCAACAAATTTGATAATCAATTAAAAGTTAGAATGATTTATCAATATATATAGGTAGACTTATTTATTGAACAATTTGAATATTGAGTTGTTGAATCTTTGATTTCGGCTATGATTTCTAACTTATACAATAAATGGTAAAATAAATATCTATAATTTCTTTTGATTCTTCTTCAAATATAAAAATAAAAGGATTTTAAGCTTGATTAAGTTTTGATCTTCAAATGACATTTAAAATGTTTGAATACTTGCCATTTATAGAGAAATATATGTAACTAGTGTTTGATCCATTAACTAACTGTCTTTAGCTTTTTTTGTATTGAATTAATTGGTGTCTTTTCTGAAATATGAGTCTCTTCTTTATATCTCATTCTAAATAAGTGGTGGTACTGGTATCTCAGACCGACGAAAACAATGATAAACCGCCACGTGGGTCAGCTTAAAAGTTCAATGAAAAACCGCCACGTAGGTCAGTTTAAAAGTCCGCTCATCTTTTCCTTTGGCTTTACCTCATGCCAAAAAATGTGGCCCCTTGTTTCTGCCTAATAAATTTTAAGAATAATTTATTTGTTTATAAAAATGCCCTTCATGAAAATAAAAAGTGATGTAACAAAAGGGTTGAAAGAGACATTTTTGTCATTTACCTATTTTATTTCGGGATTACTATACCACCAAAGGGGAGGGATAACTTATCCCGGTACTAATTATTAATCCCGGGATAAGTTATCCCGAACTTGCCAATCAAACAACAAATTAAGTGGTACTATAATTTAATCCCAGGACTATTTGGTATTATCATTCACACCAAACGACCTCTAAGGATATATATATATGCACCATTTGTTAAAAGTATATATGCATAATTTTTTAACGATGATATATATGTGCTCTAAATAAACAAAATTAAAAGGTATAGTTACCCATTTGCCCTACAAAATATATGCAAAAGCATGTGGTTGTGTCCCAAAATATATAAAAAATGACATGTACCTAATATTAATCAGTTATTTCTCATATTTTTTTTGGCCTAATCCATCGGTGACCACTTAAAGTTGACACTAATTTTCACTTAGATACCTAAAGTAGATTTAGTTCATTTTAGACACCTCATGTCATGTCTACTATGTCATTTTGACAAATTTTTTTACAATCAGCCAAATGTGTAAGGTGTGTGTAACAAACTCGTTGATGACGTGTCAAAGTGGCAAATTAAATAAAGACATGTAGCATATATATTTTTTAAAAATTGAATTTTGAATAGAAAAAAATGACCAATCAATCAATGACATGTGTCATTTTTAAAACACAAATAATTCAAAAACATATTAATACACAGCCCACCCCCTACATTTTCTTCTCTAGCACCCCACTCCAAATTTCCAACCCCTTCCCCGACCCGAATCATCTTCCCCACCACCCGATCTCCAACCCCTCCTATACCCAAATCATTCTCCCCACTAGCCCCACCACCCGAACCCCCACCCGAACCCATCCAAATCGTCTTCTCACTTAAATTCTTCTTTTCAAGTTTATGATCAGTTCTTGACTCACGCAGGATTCATTTTCTTCAAGCTTCCTTCTTTGTTTTCTCATAATCAAATTAATTATAGTTTGATCTATTATAATTTTAGTTATTTTTATTTTAACTAATTAGCATTATCGAATCTACTTCTCCATAGAAGGAGTTGAAGTTTTGGGAGATGGTAGTTAAAAATTGGGGAAGAAGAAGAAGAATAAAATAAAATAAATTTAATTGAACAAGTTTTTCACGCGTCAGAAGTGTCACATCAACAAAAAGTGTCAAATTGATGTAGTGAGGGAATGATATAAGGTGTCTAAAATGAACAAGACCTAATTAAAGCGTCTAAGTGAAAATTGATGTCAATTTTAGATGGCTACCACCTACCGGTGGATTAAACCCTTTTTTTTGTCTTTTAATCTTTGTTAAACCTTAATACCAAAGAATGTATTTATTACCAGCTAGGCAACTTCTTGAACATCAACATCAACTTTCAGTGGTTGGGAGGTTATATTTTAAAGTTTATTTAATAATTTGTTTTTCTCTTAATTTGTAGACTTGATATTTAGTCAGAGTTACATATTAGTTATATATGTATTAATACTTATTTCATCTTGTATCTTATTTAAAATAATATATATATCAGTTATGGAAATTTCTATATTACAAGACATCATATTAGCTTTATATAGAAATAACGAAATACTTTTTAACTAAGTATCATACATGATATTATTTATACAGTATTCAATATTTGCATACCTCATTTCCATGTCAGCTACCTAAATTTGCCCTTTAGAAGTTGTTATAATTATCCCATAAAGGATAAATAGTTAGAAAAGATATATCTTTTAAATGGAATATAAAATTATCTATTTCACATAATTAGCTAAGTGCATTTTTAACCTTCTTAGTTCTTACATTTTAAAAAAAACTTAAAAAGTTTTACCTTTTTTTTTTCGCTGAAAAAGAATTTCACCCTATTCTTGAAACAAGTGAGACCATTTTTAGGGGGAAAAGGGTAAATATATCCCTCCATTTTGCGATTTAAAATAGCTATATTGTTTGGTAAAAAAAATAGTAGTAAATATACATGATATCGTCTAATAAATGTGCATATTTATCTTTTTTATTAATAAATTTATATTTTTTACTTAATTGACCAAAACAATATTACTGGTTTTTAATTTCAAAAATATTACATGGTTTCAATAATTATCTCACCACTTTTTTACACCTCTAGACTCGATCAAAATGAAAAAAATCATTTTCTTTTTTACTCAATCATAAATTTTGGTTTGGATTGAGTCTAATAGATGAAGAATATTTTTTTTTTCAAGTTGGTTGGGTCTGAGTGCGTAAAAATATGGAAGAGGTAATTTTATTAAGCCACGTGACATTCTTGAAATTTAAAAACCAATTTTAAGTTATTAGTCTGTTAACGAAAAGCCGAAAAGAATAAATCTACACCATTTGTTAAACGACGAGGATATATATGCACTATTTGTTAAACGATAAGGATATATATGCTATCACTTTTTTAACAAGGGGTATATGTACTCTAAATAGCAAAATTAAGAGATATATTTTCCCATTTGCCCAACAAAATATATATAAAAGCATGTGGTGTGTCCCAAAATAATATTGATCAATCTTTTCTCATATTTTTAACGAGAGGTATATGTATCTAATATTGATCAATCTTTTCTCATATTTTACAATGGGTATATGTACATAATATTGATCAATTTTTTCTCATATTTTTAACGAAGGGTATATGTACCCAATATTTGATCCGTCTTTTCTCATATTTTTAACGAAGGATATATGTACCTAATATTGATAAGTCTTTTCTCATATTACTAGCTGGACAACTTCTTGAATATCAATATCAACTTTCAATGGTTGGAGGTTATATCTTGAAATTTATTTAATACTCTCTCTATTCAATAATAATTGTTTACTATTGACTTGATACATGAATTAAAAAGTAGTAAATGATAGGAGCAACCATTTTATCAAATCACTCTTATTAAATATAAGACATCTAAACATTGAACTATGAATAATATTTAATATTAAGTGTAAAGCAAACACGCCATGATAAATTATTCATTAAATTTATAAACTAAATAAGTCTTATTAAACATCTCAAAATAGTATAGTAAACGAGAAAAGATGAATAGACGGAGTAATTTGTTTGGCTCTTTGTAGACTTGTCCTAGCTTCCTAGGAAGGGGCAACTTAGTAGTGGGAGTATGCACCCTACAATCATCAATTATGAATGAGCAATTATGGGTCATTTGATACCTTAGTGAGTTTATAATTTTGAAACTGTTCAAATTAAATTCTCTTGTAGCATTAAATCATCACATGTTGAGAGGAGTAACTATTTCTTCTTCTTTCTCCTCTATTTTTATTTATTATAAGATGATATATTGATAGCTTTATGAATAGTGTAGCCCGAGAGCACTAAACATCGTTATTATAGAATGTTATTTCTTACATTGATAGAAACGGAGACCAATATCATTTTATCTATATTCAACTTTATATATATATATATTTAAGTTAGATATTTATATATATTTTTAGTTAAAAGAAAGAAAAACCAAGAAAAGCACTAAAAATATATTATTATTATTTTTGCAGATGATAAGGGCAGGTTGTTTGTGATGATAATAGAGATTTTATAAAGGAATCTATGAGGTTATCTAATTGTCATATTATTAACTTAATAATTTGATAACTCTAAATATATTTATTCACTTGTGTAATTGCAGTTTTGATCTTTTTAACATATAAAATATATGTAATGTACAGGTTAATGAGCTATTATTATTATTAGAGGAGTGAATATATTTTGTTTAAGGTAAGATTATTTCTCATGTATATACAACCTTTTCTATAGAATAAATATTAAATTGATTCCCTTTTGTTTTATAGCAGTAAAATTCAGGAAGAAATAGCATTATCAAAGTATTTTAAGTGATGAATTAACAACAAAAATATGACTTAAAAATGTGAAACTATTTTGAAATAGTATTTATTTCTGAATTGAAGTCAAACTTATTAATTATTTTAGACTTATATTAATTTAAAATAACTGAACCGTATGAAAATATATTATCTTATCGAAATGATCAGTGATTTTTTTCATTGTCCCTAATTAGAACTGAATGAAAAATATTATCTTACAGAGATTATTAATTTACAGAGTATTAATTTAGTGAAATTTACTATATGTGATTTTAAGATGTCAATAAATTATTCAATAAAGATTAAACTTAAGATATTTAAGAAGATAAAAGATGAAACGACTTTATTTTTTAAAACTTTTCATTGTTCTGAAAATCTTATTTAACTTAGGGAGAATTTACGCTATTAACGTAAAATTGATATAAATTCTTTTTACAAAGAACTTCATATATAGATACTAAAAGAATTATAATCAACATACATTCATAAACAAAATCATATTATTATTAGGATAGTCAAAGAATATGTTTGGCTAAGGTTATAACCTGGTTTAACACGCTTATAAGAATCTTTTGTGTTTATCTGCGTATTTAATAAACGTCAAAAGTATTTACAAGTTAAAATAGACAAAAAAATAATTATAATCATCACCGCCTTCTGATTTTACACCTCATCATAAGCATTTTTTATTTGACTAAACCTTTACTATTTTGTCCTTAATATATTTTGTGATCTTCGAAATATGTACCCTTCTAATGTGTTCTAACATATGTTCCTTCTCTTTTATATGTAAATAAAAAAATACACACTAATTCATTATCTTCCATTGGATTTAAATGCTTCTTTGTAAAATATCGTGGGGAAATGACCTGCTTAAGTTATTAAATTTCCATAACTCCACCACTTATACTTGATGTAGATCTGCCCATAGGTAGGGTGTGGTGTGGGGGAGGTAGCAAACACCCAGGGTCTAGTTGTAGTACAATTATAATTTGGTCCCATGATATTGACTAAGGATGTGTAAGGGTCAGTTCGATTCAATTTTATGTATTATCGGTTTTTAATTTTTAGATATGCTAAACCATAACAAACTAATAAGATATTCTGTATCAATTTTTGATTTATCGCTTTTTGGTCATTAACGGTTCAACTTTTGATTTACCCAATAAAAAAATGCTCATAAAATAAATATATGACTTTTCGCTTCTTTAACAATTTGGCGCTAAATAGTGAAATAATATAGTTAAACAAGAAATCTAATGAGAAATTGCATCAATAAGAACAATAGATGTAGCACGATGGCTACAATTACATGTTACAACCAAATCATAATATGAAATTTCTGATGGAAAGTATAAGTATTGTAAAGTGTGAAGTGTGTGGACAGTAGTGTAGAGTACTGATATAGTGTTTAGTTATGTTAAATTATTAATATTTAATATTTATGAAGGCTAAAATAGTAAATTACTATCGCCTTAATGAGTTATTGATTTATCCAATAACCCAATACTAAAAACCGATACCGAACCAATAACCCAATAAATATTGTTTATAGAATCATTACAATAATGATAACCAAATAACATTTTTTCTATTCGATTTACTAGTCGATTCAATTTTTGCACAACCCTAATATTGATACATGTTGAAGTTAGTAAAAAATACATATCAATATGGATTATGGTGCAGTAGTTAGATTATTTTGCTTTATATTTAAATTATCATACGTCAAATTGGAGCCAGACATGCGCACATGAATTTGTACGTGCCAGCGGACCTTTTTGTTCCTTATTAATGATTTTCACTAATATTTTTGGTGAGATTAATCACATCTTAATTATATTAAGAACTAGTGTTAATCGTTAGGTAAACACTAAAATCCTTGTATATATAATCTAAAGTCAACAAAAAACATTAGTTGATATCACTAACTAACTACTAAGATTTTACACCTTATAATCACATTTGATTTGACTAAATATATACTACTCTATTTATTCTTAGTATTTTTAGTATTAGTAATCTCCAAAATAAATACCCTTCCTAAAACAACATACCAAACATATACTAAGTACATTTTCGATACTTCCTAATTAATACATAACTATTTATTTTTTAATTCATACCAAACACACTAAGTACTACATCTTTTTCATTATTAATTCATCATCAATAAAGTCATTTACCAATTTAATACCTTCATTTGAACCGATCAATGTCTATACCTTTTTGCATATTGCAACCTATAGAACGACGTTGTGCTAGTTATTAAGGAAAATATATTTTGTGAAAAAAATATCTTTTCCAAAAAATAAATGATTCACTTATTATTTTTTTTGGTGTGTTGCAAGCAAGCAAGCAAATAAATTTTGTTATTGTAAAAAAACATATATTCTAGATAATTAATATCATAGGAATGAAAACAAAGTAAGAGATGCAAACTTTCTGCCGACCTAGGGTTCTGGTGGTTCCTACATAGGCAGCAGCTGCGCAGCTATCATGGCTGCTACGGCCACTGGACGGCCTCCTTTCGAGGCTGTCCATCCCACCCCACCACCCCAAACCACAATCTGTTAGTGAAAAACTTACAAGATAACAAAAAATACAAGATTACAATTGAAAATAAAAATGAAGAAATAAATCTCTTCAGGCTGAGGCGCGGATATCTCGCTCTCTTTAAGGAGATTCAAGCCCACTGCAACAAATGTTCTTCACTGGTCCAGCAGTAGTCCTCTTGACTTGTCCCCTCCAGGATACAACAACCTTCACAAAGTATAACTCAGGACAAGAGTTGAGTCCAAAGCTCCACAAAATAAACACCTCCCTTCAACTAATAAGAACTCTCTTTTTGACAAACAATATGCACTCTATATTTTCTTATGTATTGTGTGTTACCATATCAAATGAAGACCATCACTATTTATACTAGAAGAAATCTTCCTAACAAAGAATAAGAAGATAATGGTGTAGTAAATAGTGAAGATAATGGTCTTGGGAGTTACATAGGTTACAAGAATAATGGAGAAGTAAAAAATAATATAATGGAGAAATAATTAATGGTCAAATGCACCAACGGCTAAGACTGTTGCAAGAAAGGAATTGAATATAACACTAACTCCAACAAATGGAGTAATGCGGCAGTTAACTCCAAAATGGAGTAACTCACCAATTAAAAGACCACTAACGGGCAGTCCTTATTCCTTTCTGCAACATATTCACAAAGGTATAATAAGCCTAGGACATTATGTAACAATTTAATTAATATTAAAATGTTCAAAAGACCAACACAATCTGCCCTAATTAACTCAAAAACAATAGTAAAATCAATCAAAATAATTAATGGAGAACCTATTATCACGTTTTCAACGGAGGAAAGACAAGACTTTATGATCGAAGAAGGATTACATCAAGCAGTGGTGTTTAAATTATCCCATGGTGCGCCAGATTTGAACGTATTAAGGTCAATTTTACCGAAACATCTTGGTACCAAGGGCAATTGTTTAATTGGCTTACTTGCTCCAAGACAAGTTTTGTTGAGGTTTGATCAATATGAAGATTATGTACTAGCTTTATCTCGCTCAGTTAATTATCTTCTCTACAATAGAGAGGAGCACCAATGTAGGGTTTTTCCATGGTCCATTGGATATAACCTTAAGGAGGAAACGACATTAGCTGTGGTTTGGATTTCTTTACCGAACTTATCTCCAGATTTGTTTGCAAAGAAGTCTCTGTTGTCTATAGCATCAGCAGTTGGGAAACCAATAGCTATAGATAAAGCTACTCAAATCAAGTCAAGATCTAGCACGGCTAGAGTCAAGGTTATACTTGATCTAATGGAAAAGCATCCAAATCGTATAAGGTTGCAGTTTGTGGATGGAAAATTTGGTAAGTTGATCGAGGTTTTTCAGGAGATTGTATATGATAATCTACCTTTTTATTGCAATTATTGTAAGCACCAAGGTCATGATGAAGATAATTGTCGTTTGATTTCGAAAAGAAATCAAAATAACAAACAAATTGATGATACCATTGAAGGTGCTTTAAAAGGTACTTCCGATAGTGAAAAGTATCAAGGTGATGCGAGAGAAATATTAAATGAAAAAAGAAAGACTGTAGATGTCGATCAAAGTAAAGCTACTTCTTTAGATCAACAATTGGGTGCTTCCACTTCCAAGCAAAATCGTGTAGACTCAATGAATGCTGATACAAGTAATATTGGTGTTCAAATAACTACCGAAAACAAAGGTGATTGCAATAACCAACCGACTGCTATTAATGAGGTCTAATCAAAAGAAGTTGGGCTAAAATTGATGTCTAATGCAACTAAAAACGCAGGGGAAACACCAAGAGTTGGGGTTGATGCGGCGCGAGTTGATTCAGGGAAAAAATTAATGGATTCAGGACAAAAACTAATGGATACATCTGATGTTGAAGATGCTGAAATTTCTGGGCAGCACGTTTTGCAAGTTGCAAATGAGAATCCAACTAAAAACTGGACATTGGTTTCACACAAAAAATCAACTAGTAGTCGGATCATTTCCCCTACTAGTCAAAATAATTCTCCATGTAGTGAAAAGGGTCCGACTGGAAATTTTCATGACAATGAGAAGAGGCAAGATACTAGTAATGCCTCAAGAGACCTATTATGTTCGAATAACTTTGATACTTTATTGAAGACTATTGGAAAGACAGAGAATGATGACAACGATTTGATCCAAGAAAAACAAGTCTCACCACTTGCTTTAAATAGCAAATTAAGTCCAGAAGCTTCCATATTTGTGCCTAAATGTGTGCTTGCAAAGAAGAATGAGTCAAGGGCCTTAATACAATTGATTTGGGTGAGAATTCTCTTGATGAAGATGGAGTGGATTTGGATGAGGATTCTCTTGATGAAGATGAGGAAGACTATATGCTGGACATTTGCTTTGATAGAGTGGCTAGGGAAGGGGATATATCACCTATGCAATAAAGAGATGGAAGCAACAAAAGCAAAAAGAAGACACATGGAAGGCAACATAGTTGGGACGGTAAAATGACTGAGGAGTTTGTTCCAAGGCGCCTACTAATGCGACAAGCAAAACAAAACCAATTGACAGTATCAATAAGTTGAACTAGATCCGATAAATCAATAAAGAAGGTATGAATCATCAAGTGTTGTTGGATAGGTTTGAAGACGAAAAGAGAAAAATACTTCAAGTTACTTTTGATGGGCAATCAATCTTTTTTAATTCATGCTTTTGTAATAGAAAGTTTGAGGCCGGTAACTCAACTTTCTTCTTGATTGACATATTTTTACATTATTTAAGCATCCTCATTTGTAATATCATCATGGAGTGTATTACAAACTCTGTGATGATCAGAAAATACTTAGTTTTCTCTAGGTCTTATTTTCTTTATGCCTGTTAGGTAGCAGAAGTTAGGTACTTCATTATGATTAGTAAGGTAATGCCTAACCCCCCTTGCTTGTACTTATCCCTATTGATATTTTTTATGTTTAATAAAAGACCGCTAGACATTGTCTAGTGATAAATTTGCTTAAAAAATAAAATAAAAATAAAAAAATCATAGGAATGTGCGATGGTACTGGGAGAGTGTGAGGGTGGTGGAGTCGGCAGGGTGACATGGGGTGTACGCGAGAACAAACAGAAATGAAATATCACTTATAAAGCTTGTTTTTCCTACTTTCATAAAAAAAATAGCTTCCTAGAAAAGACATTTCCAAAATATAAAAGGGTGCTGAATAATTTTAGTAGATTTGTTATTGTTTTGATAGATTGATGGTTGAAGTTTGTTCATCTGTGATATGAATTAAATTTGAGCTTATTTGAAATAGATTTGGGTGTTAAATTATTGAAATTCGAAAAATAAAAAACTCTTTTGACAAAAGAAATTCAAACATTGCATGAGAGATTTAAGACAATTTTACATGCTCCTTCGACGCGAAATTTCAATCTCAGTTGTGTATACCTGAATTATTTTCAGAAGCGAATAAATTCATTAAGAAATTAATACAGTGAGTATTAGTTAAATGGCGACCCCTGAAAATGAGTATTTGTGCACTTCGTTGGTCTTTAATTTTTATCCCTCGAGATAAACAACTTTTTTCGTGGGACATAAATTTGTATCTTCACATCATAATAAATCACATGTTATACCTTGCGCCCTTAAAGAACTTATGACTCGCTTGGTATAAATTCGATTGCTCAGGACAAAAATGAAAGACCAACTCATTTGAAAGTCGGTCCGTGTAATTAAATGTTAATACACTGCTCGAGTCCAACTGTGGTAAAGAATGGATTTGGGCTTTGGCCCATATGAGAACTGTATCATCAAGGCCCAACAATATGTTTCATTTTGAGGCCCAACAATTTCTCTCCGGAATCTAATTTTATTTCTTTACTTTTTCTCGTCGGAGTTCTCCGGCGGCCAAAACGGAATATTCCATTCATCGGTGAAGCTCAAGTAGATTGTCAACTCAATTCGGTCCGGCGCCAGTCAACGCTGCTCAACAAGAGGTAAAATTCCTCATTATTTCCAATATTTTTTGCTCTGTTGTTAAATTCAATAAGCTAGGAAATTTGTTTCTTTCAATACTTTCTTATGAATTACATGATGATGATGAGTACTAAATTAGGTGTTTTATATTCTGTAATCCTTTTATATGACTGTGTGTGCAAGAATTTGAGGCATGATAAAAACACCTAGTGGTGGCCCAGTGGTCGATGAGGTCGGTGAGAACCATGAGGTCTCAGGATCAAATTTCAGTTGTAATAGAAACACTTGTTTTTTTTCTCCATATGTAGTAATGTACTAGCCTTGGTGGATAGAGTTATCAGGTACCTATTCTCTTTAGAGGTGGTACCTATCCTATGAAAATAGTCTGAGCTTAAAAATGAGTTTCCTTCAAATAACTATATTAAGCAAGATAGTTCATTTCTTGGATAAGGACTTTATATAGCCTTCAAATGCCGTCTTCTGGTCCTCATGTGGATGATTGCCCATATGAGAAGTGAAATGTTAGTTTATCAGTTTGAAAATTGTTGTTGTGGGATCTAGCGGCTCCAACCACATTGACAATAGTCCTTCATTCCCGTAAGCTGACCTGCACAATGTTGATTGAAATTTTGACTCTTCATTAAAAAGCTTTACAAAAGAAAAATTCTCATTTACTATTTTCCTCAAATTATTGTCATTTAGTTATTATCCTACTTAATATTTAGGACTTTGAAATTAATTAAAGTTATAATAATTAAATTTTTATTCATGTGTAAAATGTATCAAAACCCAAACACAATCTCCTACCCTTTTATCTTGGATTTTGAGAACTTCGAGTGACGGTGATCCCTTCTAGCACTGTAAGTCTTTCTTTCTAAACTTTGTTTCGTTCTAATTGTTACGATTCGATTTCAAAAACTAGGGTTTCGAAACCAATTTCACAACTTTGGCAATTTTGTTAAGTTTTGGAAAAATTTACAACTTTAAAGTCACCACTTGAAACCCTTTTTAAAAGAAAAAATTGAATAAAACATTTTTTAATAAAACCAGAGTCGGGTAAGGGTTCAAATAATTCTCTATGAAAGGTTTTAGGCATCTTAGAGAATCCGCTAACACACGGTTGACTGACGGATTGAAAAGTTTGGCTAATTTTATATATATATAAAAAGGGTTACTTATAAAAAGTTCAATCCGTCGGTCAACCGTGTGTTAGTGGATTCTCTAAAATGCCTAAAACCTTCCTTAGATAATTATTTGAACCTTTACCCGACTCTGGTTTTATTAAAAAATGTTTTATTCAATTTTTTCTTTTAAAAGGGTTTCTTAATTTTTCCTAAAAATTAAGTGGCGACTTTCAAGTTGTAAATTTTTTTAAAACTTAACAGAATTGCCAAAGTTGCGAAATTGGTTTCGAAACCTTAGTTTTCGAAATCGAATCGTAACAGAATGGCGACTCCGCTGGGGATTCATCTAGGTTCTCTAACCAAAAGGATTTATTGTTTCGCCAACTATTATTTGTATTAATTGATGTTTTATGCAATTATGTGTTTAAATTTCAAATACTACTGTGATTGCATGCATAACATTTATTCCGCCAATTGACACTTTTTTTTTAAAGGATTATTATGCGAGTTGCAGTCGTTCGTTATCCAATTTTTTATCGGAGTACCCTGACGAATGTAGTTGACCACTGGATGGTCAACGATTGCTAACTACTCCAGCCCAAGTTGTCCACTTGGATCACCGGTCCACATCAAAATAAATCTCACTCTAGGCTACATAAGTTAGAGCTAAACCAAAACCCTCTTTTAGGTGCATTAACCTAAGATGACCCAATACCCGAGGTGTATTGGGCCCATTAGAAGATCACCTTGTGTCTAATTGACTGTCGATCGATATAAGACGATCATCCAACTATTTGTTAAATTTGAAGGATATGCATGCTGATTTGTGCGTTCCATTGTTCCTTGGGGCCGGATTTTTATAGGTAGTTTCTTTGTTTAAGTCAAAGGAAGATAATCCTTATCCGGAAGAAATTTGAAAGCATCAAGAAGTTTGGGAATGAATATTACATATGAAAGCTTAGTTTAGTTTACCATTGTACCCCTGCGTGGGACTGATATTTATTTCCCTTTCCTCTAATATGTATCCCCATTTGTTTTATTCCTAAGGTTTGTATAAATATTTTTGGGGCAATGGAATGTTTCACAAACGATATACACATCCTTCAAACGTTAGGCCTACCTTTGGCTCAAAAGGTCACATGTATGTTAGGAGGCGTTATATATTGTTTGTGTGTTAAATATTACAAATTTTGTTTCGTTTGTGTTTGTTTGATCTATGTGTTTATATACATATGTTTTGCTTTAAACATAATTGGTCCATTATTCTATTTCAAAGTTTCTAAACCTTATACTTAATTTTTAAAGCCTTCCAAAATACTCTTTGACTCATTATCAAAATACGTTCAAAATCACTCAAGTTCTAGGTTCAATAGAGCTTTAAAAAAAAATTATTAGGTCATCATTTATATTTACGTTGACCACGTTTCTGGAAAAAAAATCATCCACCTAGCTGGCGTTACTAAATATTCCGTCAATTTCGAGTCAATTTTAAGACGTCTTTGTTTCTCGAAAGACCTTTCCAATTGAACCTCCCAAAAGGTACATTTGAATCTTTATGAAAATCATATAGTTTGCTTTGTTCAAACTCCTTTCTTTCGTTAAAATTTTAGTTTACAAAATGATCAAAGTTTTCCCATTTGGTCACCCTTTTAGAGTCCTTTGTTTTTCAAATTTTTAGACTAATTTGTTTTAAGCATAACAAATGTTATTTGTTACTTTGGTTGATTATTATGATTAATGGACTAACTCTCTTATTTTTTGAGTTGTTTTTAGAAAGAGAGACTGATTTGTGTTGGTAATCAAACTTGCTCACTTCACCAAAGTACCCGCTGGCAGAACATTCATTTTTCACACGGTCTAAGGTCAAGGAAATTTCTACAGATTCATCATTTCTTACTTGGAATACTAAGAGGACTCGTTCAAAAATGGATTCCACTATCAACACAGTCGTTTCATCTAAAATAATCCCTATTTCATTTGTCGCGGGTTGAAATCGCTCCTGACAGAATCTCTATTACCAAGCTAAAACCAAAGTCGATGGAATGCTTTCGAGAATATGCCATTCGTTGGAGGGAAGAAGCTGCTGGGGTACACCCACCTATGGAGGAATCGGAAATGATCACCTACTTCATTCAAGCTCAGGACTCTGAATATTATTAGCGTATGGTGACAATGGGTGGAAAGACATTTGCAGAAGTTATTAAGGCTGGGGAAATGATTGAGGACGGTCTTAAGTCTGGTCGAATAACAAGTTACACCTCATCTCAGTTTGCTAATAGGGCCTATTAAACGGGGTCCTTTGGAAAGAAGAAGGAGAAAGAAGTTATAATGTTAACGACTCGAGGAGCAACCTCATATAACCGGCAACCACCTCCAGGCTATCCTGATTCACGATACTATGTTTGCAACAATCAACCAACATTTCGTTCTCCACGACCAATGCAAAATCATCAAAACAATGCACCCCGTCCCAAATTTGAGAAAAAGCCTCCTCGAGTCTTCACTCCATTGTGTGAGACACATACTCAACTTTTTGAGAGATTGAAAGAGGCAGGGATACTCCATCCAGTGGAAGCCAAGATTGTGAATACTTCAGTCGAGTGGTATGACCCAAGCAAGCGATGTGCTTATCATTCAGGAGTTGTTGGATATGATACCGAGAAATGTATCACTCTAAAACACAAAATTCAAGATCTGATTGACAGCGAAGTGGTAAAACTTGCTCAAGCTCAACCGAATGTGAACACCAATCTACTACCCAAGCACAAGGAGTAGTCATTGACATAACCAGTTGCAAAGAAGAAGCAAGTTTCTAGGAAGTCGCACTTTTTGGCATCTTTTAGTCTTGCATTTGGACTTTATTATTTCATTTCCTTGTAACCACCTTTTTTATTACTTTGTTTCCTTGTAATCGTTTGTTTGGATTTGACTTGTAAGCGTCTTTCACTAGTACTGAACTACGTCTGACATGAATTCTCAAGAATGAGATACGTAGGCGGCCTATGTCGGCTTCGGTCACCCTTTTATCCCCTTTTAATGTTTCATTGTACTTGAACTACGTTCGACCTGATTTCCCTAGTGGAATACGTAAGCGGCCTTCACTGGCTTCGGTCACGTTATCAAAAGTATTTTAATTTCTTTTTTGGTGGAACTACGTTTGACCTGATTCCTGTCTCAACGGGATACGTAGGCGCCACACCGGCTCGGTCATATTCCCCACAAATTTTTCATTTCCCTTTATAATGAGAACTGGGGCAGAATTTTGAGAGGATCTCAAAATTCGTTAGAAGATGAATTTTTCCAACAAGCCAGAATCAAGGATCACTTCAGAGTTGCAACTGGGCAGAATTTTTGAGATCCACTCAAAAAATCAACCAAAAAATTACAGAAAGTTCAAAAGTTATATTATGTTTTAAATCGGGGCAGAATTTTTGAGAAGGGTCCTCAAAAATTCCATCAAACGACATTTCGAGACCAGACAAACTTGTAATCCAGAAGACAAAGGAACATCAGGATAGCAAGGCAAAGCCAACATGAATCAGTCTCTCAAAACTAAGAATTTCTCTTTGGATGCAGGAAAGTGACCTCGTCATAACTCAGATGATTTCTACTCTTACTCATCTTTTATAATTTTCTTTCGTTTTATTATGACTTATACATTCTCAATTTTACAGATGGAATAGCTTGGAACAATGGCGAAGACCATAAGATGTTATCCAGACCAATATAAGCTAAACAACTTCATCATTAACTTATCTTCTATTATATCACTTACTTTGATAATTTTATTTTGTTACTAACTCACGACTAAGTTTTACAGGTATCCAGAATTGAAGGCAAATTTACAAAAGATCTTCTGAAGTTGTGAATACTCAAATCAGATATTCACCAGAAAAATGGCAGAAGCCAACCTTTTTCAAATTCCATTATGAAGGATTCCTGACACCAAGGATCCAATCCAACAAGCTGACACTTATCCTCTAGTTTATGTTGAAGAACTTTGTCCTTCATTTTTTCAAATCTCTTGCATTTTTATGGAAAATCTTTCATTCTCTTTAAATTCTTTTAAGTTTCAGGTTCGAACTACATCAGACCTAATTTCTTGTTCCAGCAAGATACGTAGGCAATCCTATATAAGGATTCGGTCTTCTAACTGTTTCAAACTACAGACCTTAGAGGAAACTGGGCATGTTTTTTAATCAGTCATCCTTCATTTTTAGCAAATTATTTCAGGGATGACAAAGTTTTAATCACAACCAGAGATGTTATCGGGTGTTATATTGGAGCGTCACTTCCTTCAAAGTGACACGTTATGTTATTATTGGAACGTCACTTCCTTCAACGTGACACGTTATATTATTGGAGCGTCACTTCCTTCAACGTTACACGTTATATTATTGGAACGTCACTTCCTTCAACGTGACACGTTAAATTATTATTGGAGTGTCGCTTCCTTCAACGTCACACATTAAATTATTATTGGAGCGTCACTTCCTTCAACGTGACACGTTAAATTATTATTGGAGTGTCACTTCCTTCAACGTGACACGTTATATTATTGGAGCGTCACTTCCTTCAACGTGACACGTTATATTATTGGAGCGTCACTTCCTTCAACGTGACATATTAAATTATTATTGGAGCGTCACTTCCTTCAACGTGACACGTTATATTATTGGAGCGTCACTTCCTTCAACGTGACACATTAAATTATTATTGGAGCGTCACTTTCTTCAACGTGACACGTTAAATTGTTATTGGAGCGTCACTTCCTTCAACGTGACATGTTAAATTATTATTGGAACGTCACTTCCTTCAACGTGACACGTTAAATTATTATTAGAGTGTCACCTTCCTAAATGTGACACATATATTATATAGGACTGTCATTGTCCTCCAAGTGACGCATTATTATTATATTGGATTGTCTCCTTCCGAAATGTGACACGTCATATTATATTGGGTAGTCATTTTCCTAGAAGTGACACGTTATTATTAATTTGGGACATCACCTCCCTTAGTCACAAGGTTATATTATATTAGGATGTCACCTTTCTAAAAAATGACATGTTGGGAAGTCATATCCCTAAAAGTGACATGTTATATTATGTTATTGAATTATCACCTCGTTTAAATTGACACATAACTTTGGATCACCACTTCCTTTAAGAGCAATACACTTGAAATTGGATCGTCATCTCCTTCAGTATGACATATTAAACCAGGTTTGCACAAATTGTATTTGTATTAATGTTACATTTTCTACTGATAATTATTTTCCAGACTTTGCAATACACAAAGTGGACTACGTCAAATGGGACGCAACACAATGTGGAACTTTTTCTTAGCAGCGACTGGGACATAGTCCAAAGAGGAATATCAAACTCTTTAGACGCGAGTTGAGGAGCGACTTCCACCACAATCAAACCACATCCCTATCCTAAGGCATGTGGGTTTTTACTTGGGTTCAATAGTTTCAGTTTCGCCTTCAGTGAAATTTTCAACTCTCACTAGAGGTAAATTTTCAAATTCGAGTGACAATATACTTAGAGTTTTGGAAGTTTTGTCCATGTAAGTTTTTACATATGGGTGTAAAGGGCCCACATCCATAGTTGAGATATTTGCAAGCCTCTTTTTCACGCTTAATTAATTTGTCACTCATCCTTAAACTAAAGGTTATTTCTGCATAAGAGATTTCCTTTTCAACCGATTAAGTCGAACTACAAGCAGTCTGATTCCCAGAGTTTAGGGATATGTAAGTAGACTTAATGTTGATAACTCGACTATACTCCAACAATTTTGTCATCACTCCGTTCTCGAGCTTTTCGGTTTCTTCATACTTCGACACCGAAATAGCTTTGCATTCTTTCAAAATTGTGCGTTAAATCAATCGTCTTTCGAACTACTAGTGGCATGAGTTCTCATGTAACCTGAGATAAGTAGGAAACTCAATACCAGAGTTCGGCCATAATTCCTCAGAATCCTTACCATTTACCATTCCGAAGAGATGAATTAGTGGTCGGACAAAATTGGATTCGTCAATTTCGCTTGCCTCGGATCTCTTTCATCCATCCCAGTCAAACGAGGGCCAGTTGTTGACACCCAATTTTGGACCTTCACAATAGGACTAATCACCGAGCTTCTTAAATTTCAAACGATTGATATAATTAGTTTTTATAAAGTTTAAAATATTTTTCAAGTTACTTTTATTTAATTTTTATCATTTCCTTTTCATAATTTTTAAAGTAATATATATGTTTTATATAGCTTTGTATATAATTAGTATAGTTTATGAATATTCAAAAATCGTCTCAAAAAGATTTTGTTTGAATTAGATATTTGGTTAATTAGTTTAGTTATATAATAATTTATATTTAAAATTATTTAGTTTATAAGTAAGTTAATTATTTTATTTTGTTAGGATTAAAAAGCTCAGTAATTAATCGATACTAATTCGTCTTACTTCAATTTTGGCCGAAATCAACCAATCACCTCAATTTGAACGAAATTGCAATTCATGTGGTTATTTTCTTAAGTCAAATTGACCACATTCTAGGCTTCCTTTCTAAGACCGATTTCAGCCTATTTCTTCCTATATTCCCAGATCCAATTCTATTCCTAACAACCATTTTCAACTAAGCCCAAAAGTTCATTTAATATTTGAACTAATAACAGTCCAGCCCATTCCAAATTGAACAGAAACCCATCCAATTACAACTTCAACAGCAACGCACACCAACCGACCCAATTAACCCCTATACTCTTCTCTTTCTCTTTGATCCTCTCAACAGTACGCTCATCTCCAGCGAACTCAAACCCAGCAAACCCGAGCTCCACCAAACCCGACCCAGACCTGCGTCATCCTCTCCTCTCTCCCTTATCCTTTCCGTACGCAAATCGTACACGGGCATTCTTGAATGAGACAGGTGTTGCGATCTTGATACCTCAATCGTCCTTCTCAAGAGTCAAGCGTTCCAGGATAATTTTTCGTTGGAATTGGTACTATTTCTAGCTCACGCCTTATCCTTTAGGAAGTTTTTTTTTTTTTTTAAAAAAAAAAAGGTTTGTTCCTCCCACATCAAAAATTTCTCAAAATTTGGAGATTTTGGGTGCTATAAAAAGCCCCTATCCTCACTGTTCATGGGACAAGTCTGGAGACCTGAGAGTTGTCACGACCCAAGCTTAGGGCCTAAACGTGACATGGCGAATTAGGAGCCCCAAACAAGCCTCTCAAACTTGTCATCACACTTCATCGGTCGCGGAAGTACATTCAACACTAATTAACGGGAAATAGGGACTAAAGGCAAACCATTTCAAAATGACATCATAGAACAAGAGCCAAGCTCATTTACAAAATACTTGTCCAACGCACACATCTACATACATAGATAGGGCGGGGCCATGACATAATACCGGCTCCCCTCATAGTCAAAATACAATTGCAAGCTAAAGTCTCAAAATATAGGAGTAGGAAACATAACATAACCCTCGAATCATTGAGGACTCACCAACGACTCGGATAAGCACCGTACTAGCCACGTGAATGGAGAGGAGAATCAAGAGTAGCTTCGGTCCCTACATGGTGACATCATGTAGGCAAAATATGCGTTAGTACTTGGAATGTACTAAGTATGCGGGGTGTAACACAACAAGAGACAAGGACACAA
>JAJOOS010004615.1:0-29192 GCA_029582725.1 Solanum chiquidenum
TTTAAAAAATAGCCAAGCTTTTAAATCTGTTGGTCAACCGCGTGTTAGCGGATTCTCTAAGATGCCTAAACCCTTCCTTAGAGAATTATTTGGACCCTTACCCGACTCTGGTTTTATTCAAAATGTTTCTTTCAAAAATTACCCTTTTTAAATGGTTTTCTTAATTTTTCTCAAAAATTAAGTGGCGACTTCCAAATTATGATTTTTTCCAAAACTCAACACAAAATTGCCAAAGTTGCGAAATTGGTTTCGAAACCTTAGTTTTCGAAATCGGGTCGTAACAGTATATTTTGGTGGTCATCGATTATTTGTCGAAGTGGATAGAAGTAGTGGCTTTACCCAACAATGAGGGGAGGAGTGTAATGGAATTTCTCAACAAATATATTTTTACGAGATTTGGCACCCATTGAGCTATCATAAGTAGGAGTGTTTGTGGTTCGGTTTGGATGGGTTATTGATTAAAATCAAAATCAAACCAATCTAGTCGATTTTTTAAATTTCTAAAACCAAATCAAACGAAAAAAATAACCATCGGTTTGGTTCGATTTTTCTGGTTTATTCGGTTTGAAAGTTATAATCTTTTTTAGGACGTACGTATCTCGATAGACACAAACACCAAGTACATGAACAATCCACAGAAAAGCTAATGTTGGTTCAATTAAGCAATTAAGCAATACTAGAGTTATCATTACACAAACAAAGTGATTCAATTAAGAGAAAGTGTGACTATTTTATGTGAAGTACGGTAGGTAAAGACTAAAATGGATTTTAATGGAGTTGGACTTAGGATTGTTATAGTTGGGCATGAGAAAATGATAAAGTTAAAGACTTGAGTTAATTAAAATTTAACAAAAAAAATTCAATTTATTTATGAATAATATATAAATAATTATAAAATTTATATATCTAATTTATCGGTTTGGTTTGGTTATTTTTGCGGTTAGTTTTTAGTAAAACCAAAACCAAACCAAATAATATCGATTTTCAAAATTTTAAAACCAAACCAAATATCAGTTTTTTTAATCAGTTTGATTTGAATTGCGGTTTGGTTTGATTTTTTAACCATAACCATGAACAACCCTAATCATAAGTGATGATAACTCCCATTTTGTGATCGTTAATTCGAAGCACTCTTGTCCAAACATAGGGTGAAAATTCTCATAAAAATATCATAATTTATTTTATGTTTTGTAAGTGATCTGCAAAATCAACCCTTTCAATAATCCGACTAAGTTGAGTAACCAAATTTGAAAGAAAATAGATGAAGTATTGAAAACATCTCTAAAGTCTAAACTCTATGATGTATTATTTGTTTCATCTTCAAATTATTGACAGCCTCAAAAACACTCTATTGCTTGATTAACTGAACATAAATACATCCTAATCTTGTAACATGAGTGAAAAATACACTAGTAAATTCTCGTCAAGTTTGAAAGTGTTCTCAACACTTCCCTCGATTTTTTATTAAGAGTTCCATACTTTTACATGAATTTGAGACCATTTGCTATGTCACGTGACAAACTAAAAGTATATATAAGTTTAGTTAGTCAAATAAAAGAGTATTTTTAAAATTATCAATGGTTTAAAAACAAAACTAATAAAATATTAAGTTTAGAGATATTTTCAAATACTTCTTTATAGTTTTTGAAAAAATATAGGAGTAAAACACTTGTGCAATTATTACACAAGAGAAACAAAACCTTCTGCAATGATATCTGTACCTCGTACCATCGTCCATTGAGCATACATTCTGCTGCTTGACAACACAGAAAAAAAGAAAACTTATGTTATTGGATCTGAGAATTATATATTAGTATTATTTACTATAAGGGGTCGTTTGATTGAGAATAAATTATCTCGTGATTAGTTATTTTGGGATTAGTTATACTGAGATAACTCATCCCATTATGTATATAAGATAACTTATCACATTATTATGATATAAATGCTGGAATAAGTTATTCCAAACATGATAACCAAACAAGAGACAATTTTTTTTATCACATTACTATTTTCTTATCCCTTGCTAATTACTTTTATCCCTCACACCAAACGACCCCAAAATTGTTTGGACTCCATTGCAAGAGGAACAAAAAAATATTCATCATCGAGGCGGAGAGTTGCAATCGAATACCATTTAATAAAAAATTACCTTACATTGATAAAAACCTTTTATAATTTTTTCATATATTTACTTTTTATATTTTAAATCCATTACTAAAAATTCCGACTATGCCGCTATTTCCTCTCAAACACACCATTTTATTATTTTGGGGAGCGCGGGATCCAGATAATTAACTTTGGAACTCCCTCCAACTTAAGATATTTTCCCTCCAATTTAAGTATCAAATGACGTTTTTACCCCCATTGCTTTACCAAAATGTCCCTATGATCTTTATTTTTTTCTTAATTTTTTCAAGATCCATGTTACCAAATGACAAAAACACCCCTCCCTTTGGTTCAGAAACACAAATACCTACCCTCCGGGCAGATGGTCGGTTTTAATTTTCACACACATGTGTGGTGGTAGTAGTAGTTCATCTTCAGTTATTTTAAATATCGGTTTATTTCATATTAAGTGAATTATCAAATATGATATTTTTTTAAGAAATAATTCAGATATGATATATCTTTAAGAAAAATCTTTAAAAATGTAAATTAAAAGTTACTTTTGATCAATATTTTTTGATTATTCTAAACTAGTCTACTCGAAAGTATAAAGTATTAATAATCTTATTAAAAGAAAAGATAAATAAGGAAAAAAGTCTTTAATAACTTTCTTAAATTTTGAACAATTCACTTATTTAAAATTATGAAAAAAGTAGACTAGAAAGTCCTATGAAAAAAGTTCTAACAATTTTGAACAATTCACTTATTTTAAACTATAAAAAAAGTCCTAACAATTTACTTAATTTATATACTTTTTAAGAAAAATATTTATATATATATAAATTAAATGTTACTTACCACAATTATCTTTTGATGGTTCTAAACCATTTTCCTTGAAAATATAAAATATTAAAATTCTTAAAAAAAGGGTAAATAAGAAAAATCTCAACAATTCTCTTTAGTTTTAAAAAAATCATTTATTTTAAATTATGAAAAAATCTCAATAATTTACTTAATATTGGACTAGAAAAAGTAATCATATTTACTTGCCCAACTTATTATTTTACTTAAATTCTATTAATAATGATAGCAAGTTAGCTAATACTTACCATATATTTTGAATCAAATTTTACTTCAAAAATATCAAATTTTGAAAATCTAATCTTTAAATAAATTTCCAAAAATTAAATTGTTTTATAGATTTTCTCTCCAAATTTCAATTTCTCTCCAAGTGAAATACTACTGTAATTCACATTCAAAAATCTCAATGTTCATGTTTCAACTGAAAATCAATACTCAATCAACAACATTCACTATTGAATCTTCTCAAATGTCAAAGACAAACAATTAGGGAAACTAAGTCTACCCAAATGGTATAAAGATAAGTGCTAGATACCTCCATTAAAACCTAACTATTTTGAATTCACACCAATGCATCATTAAAATTCGACTATTTCGAATTCACACCGACGCGACATGAAAATCCGCCTATTTTGAATTCATGCCGGCGCGACATGAAAATCTGACTATTTCGAATTCACGCAGGCGCGGCAATGAAATCCGGCTATTTCGAATCCATGTTGACGCCGCATTGAAGTCCAACTATTTCGAATTCACGTCGGCACGACACTGAAATCCGACTATTTCGAATTCACGCCGATCGCTGAAATCCGACTATTTCGAATTCAATCGACCACTGAAATCTGGCTAATTCGAATTCACGCCGATCACTGAAATTTGACTATTTCAAATTCACGCCGACCACTACTGATCACTGAAATCCGGCTATTTCAAATTCACACCGACCACTGAAATCCGGCTATTTTGAATTCACGCCGACCACTGAGATTCGACTATTTCGGATTCACGCTCCACTGAAATCCAACTATTTCAAATTCTCGTCGACGCTACGGTGAAATTCGACTATTTCGAATTCACTCCAACGCCGCTGCATAAAGCCCTTTACATTACCATTTCCGGTAGAGATCTGTTATGAGTGCCTACATAAAATTCTACAAGGTACAAAAAAAGGGGTAAATACTGACTGAGGTTTTCTTTCTTTCTTCTCAGACCAAAAGCCCAGCCCGAACCAGAAAATTCTCTGGAGGAAAATATAATAAAACTATATAATAGTGATTATTTAGTATTATACAGAGAGAGAAAAAGAAAGAGAAAGAGAAAGGCGAAAAATAGAGATTCGTTCTCTGCGAAAATCAACAATCCATTCGATCCTCCGCGCTTCCTCTTCTTCTCTACAATCAACAAACTCGATTCGACTCGGAGTTTGACTCAGCTCTCTTCTTCGATCTCACAACTCACGACTCAGCTCCCAATTTCAACTGGTATGTATCTCTTTCACATTATAAACCCTAGAACTTTCAATTTTACAACTATTAGTTTTCCCCTCTTTTTCAAAACCCTACATTCTGTTCTTTCTTCTTAATTTACTGGATTTTTGATTGTTTAATCTTTGTTTTTCTTGTTGTATGTGCTTTGTGGATGTTTCTAGGGTTTTTCCCCCCGGCGGAGATTGGAATTGGACAAGCTGAATTTGTTTGGAGCAGTATGAGCATAAACAACCCTGGCGAAGAAGAAAATTATTAGGGTTTGGTTCTGGCGACTGTGGTGCGGTTTTGGCGGTGGGGAAGAGCTTTGAGCTTTCCATGGGCGATGGAGGCGTTGCATGTGTGCCTGTACAGCATATTATGGAGCGTTTTTCAGTTTGTGGACCCAAGACTAACAGCAGCACGTTCAGTACTTCTTCTTTAAATTCTACTACAGCAACTGTGAAGAAGAAGAAGAAAAAGATGAATGGTAAGATGAAGGCAAAACGGGAGAAAAAAGTAGTGAACTTGAGTTCTAAGAGTGTTGTTAAAGAAATTGAGTCTAATGGTGACGCTGGAAAAGATGAAGTTGAGGAGGGTGAATTGGGTACTTTACCTGTGGACAACGGACAACTTGTTCCTGAGAAATCATTTTCGCGAAAGTTCGAGATAAAGAGTGAAATTGAGAAGGGGGAGATTACACCTGATGTTAAAAGGGGTGAGTTTCTCAAAGGAAGGTGGCGCAAAGGGGAATGGGAGAAGGCTAACTATATTTCTGATAAATCTGATAGAAAAGGGGAGTTTGATAAGAATGAACCTGGTTATGAACCAGGTGAATTTGTACCTGATAGGTGGCGGAAAGGTGAGGGCTCAGCAAGGGATGATTTTAACTATAGCAGAACACGCAGGTATGATTTTGGTAAAGACAAGGGTTGGAAAGGGGACCTAGACTGGACGCCACCTTCGGTCAAGGACAAAGGATGGAGAAATGATCGTGAATGGACGCCACCTTCGGTCAAGGACAAAGGATGGAGAAATGATCGTGAATGGACGCCACCTTTGGCCAAGGACAAAGGGTGGATAAATGATCTTGAATGGACACCTTCGGCCAAGGACAAAGGATGGAGAAATGACCGTGAATGGACGCCACCTTCGGCCAAGGACAAAGGATGGAGAAATGACCATGAATGGACACCACCTTCCTCAGGTAAGCATTCTGGGGAGAAAGATGGTGGTAGAAGTGGTGGAATTCAGCATATGAAGAGGTTATCTAGATATGAACCTACCATTCCAGAAAGGAACCCAAGGATTAGTTCCAAGATTGTTGGAGAAGAAGGTCCTTCCAAAAGTGAACTGAGAAATGGCAATAATCCTGCAAGAGAATACTTCTCAGGTAATAGGTTAAAACGGCATGGTACTGATTCAGATAAAAATGACCGTAAGTTCCGGGGTGAGTATGATGACTTCTCAAGTTCAAAAAGCAGGAAACTTTCTGATGATGGAAGTCGAGCTGTATACACAGCAGATCACAGTTTGCGGCGTTCTACTGAGAAGTTGCACAAGAATGCTCCTTCTAATAGGAACATTCCACCTGACAGGTATTCTTCCAGGCATTATGAGACATCTAAAGTTCCCTATGACAGACTTAATAGCAGTCCTCGTCATTTGGAGAGGTCCCCACGTGACCGGGCCCGCCATCTTGATAACTGGGATCGAAGCCCAGCCCGCCGCGAGAAGTCTCCCTATGATCGAGGCCGTCACTTTGATCACAGTAGGTCTCCTTATGATCGGAGTCGTCATTATGATCACAGAAGCCGGAGCCCAAGTTATTCAGAGTGGTCCCCACAAGATCAAGGCCGCCACCATCATAGGAGGGACAGGACACCAAACTTCATGGAGCCGTCCCCACGTGATCGGAGTAGGACTACTTATCATCGAGACACAGGTCGGAAAAGTGGACCAAGTGATAAAAAGGAAAGTCATTTTGAAGGCAAAAAGCATGAAGGAAAGTTCAGCAGCCAAAAGGATGTCAGTATGAAAGATCAATTTGCTAAGGATTCTGAGGTTAGAAGCTGTCCTGAAAATAGTAACTGCTCAATTGTTAAAAGTGGCAACCATCCAGTAAACAATGATGGTTTGCCTCAATGTCCTGCAGTGAATGCCTTGGAGCCTTCAGAGGAAAGTGGAGCTGTTGAGGAGGCGGCATCTATGGAAGAAGACATGGATATATGCAATACCCCACCACATGTTACAACTGTAGCAGAAGGAACCATTGGAAAATGGTATTACGTCGATCAGTTTGGTGTGGAACAAGGACCTTCCAGATTATGCAAGCTAAAGTCACTGGTGGAAGAGGGATATATTGTGGCTGACCACTTTGTCAAACACGCAGATAGTGAAAGGTGGGTTACTGTTGAGAATGCAGTTTCTCCGATGGCAACTGTAAATTTTCCATCAGTTGTTTCAGATGTAGTTACACAGATGGTGAGCCCTCCCGAGGCTTCTGGTAATGTCTTGGAAGATAAGTGTGATCTAGCTCAACTTAATGACCAGGTAGCTGTGGATACTTTTCCTCCTTCATCAGAGATTGTACCATGTCATGGGGATAATTTGACTGCAGCTGAACCTTCTCTCGAACATCATATTGATGAGAGAGTAGGGGCACTATTAGAGGGCTTTTCTGTAACTCCTGGCAGGGAACTGGAGATTATTGGTGGTGAGTAACTCATGATGTTTCTTAGAATTATCTCTCTATTCACGGTAGTGCTCAGATTTTTTCTTCTGACACTTAATATTCCCGTCTGCTATTCTCTTCTGCAGAAGTGCTGCAAGTGACCTTGGAGCATGTGGAGTGGGAGAAATGGGGAAGTGCTGAAGGTAAGTAATTCTTCTTTTTGTTTCTACTTCAATTCTATATCTCCTTGGTGATCATTGAAGGTGTATAGTTTTCCACTGCTCTTCCTATGTGATAAAGGAAGTTATTTGATCATCTTTTATTGAAGCGTATGTGGAGAATATATAGCTCGTGGGGTATTACTGCTGATTTAGTTTTCTTAGCTCTCTGCCTAAGATAATAATTGCTGAAAACATTATCTTTCCTGTGGAGATCTGACTACTTAATATTGGTGTACTTGTTTGGTAAATCTCATTTTTGTCTATTATACGATTGTTTCTTCACTCATTTAGGCTATGGTTGTTTACTTTCTGAAACTGGTAGCAGTACCTTTTGTTGAACGACAACTGCAGTTTTCTCAAAGTAACATACAAGCAAGTCTGAAGCTAATTTGAATGTAAAGGAGGAAAATTGTGAATAGTAGCAGTTGTTAGCTTGATTGAAGTGGGGTTTAATACCATGAGTTATATTTTTTATTTTTTTGGATGAAGGAGATGATATTGTTATGTTACTTTGCCATTTTGAGTTTCAGCTAGATCTGTTTTCTTTTTTGATCAGTTTGAAGTCACCCTGAGGTATCAGCTAATTTGTGCATCCTATCTTAGTCGCAGTCTATTAATTTCCTTATGATTTGTAATTGAAATAATTAATGACAGTCAATATTTTTTTTATTTTTTTTTAAAACCGAGAAATCCGTCCGTGACCCGCCCTTTGGACCAATCACAGCCTTCTAAACTCGGTGGATAATGGATAATCACAGTCAATATTTCATACCAATTATATTTGTTTATCCCTACTTATTAAAATAGAGAAACTATGTTTGTTCGCTGTCCTGGGGTTTTGGAGAGAGAAAAAGTTTGGAGGCCTGATTGTACCAAGTCTAACTTGATCTTGGATTCCTTTTTCTTTCATTTTTTTTTATAGATAACTTACTTTCATACCAATTATATTTGTTTATCCCTACTTATTAAAATAGAGAAACTATGTTTGTTCTCCTGTCCTGGGGTTTTGGAGAGGGAAAAAGTTTGGAGGCCGGATTGTACCAAGTCTAACTTGATCTTGCATTTCTTTTTCTTCCATTTTTTTTGTAGATAATTTACTTGTCTCATTGAAGAGGTTGTCTAATTATCTCCAGCACATAGGGGTGTGCATCGGTCGGTTCGGTTTTATGTATTATCGGTTCGGTTTATTGGTTTTCGGTTTTTAAATAAGTCAAACCAATAAGAGATTTTTTATCGGTTTATCGGTTTTGGTCCTTAACGGTTCGGTTTTCGGTTTAACCAATAAGAAAATACTTATAAAATAAATATATGACTTCTCTAATAAATTTGATGCAACAACACAATAATGTAATAAAAAAACTATTCAAATGTAACACAAAGAGAAATTAAGAGGAATAGGGTTCTTACTTTAGATTTTGACGTGCTGTATAATGTGAAGTTGTGAACTAAAAGTCACTTTGAAGTGTGAATTGAAGGCTAAAGGATAAAGACCGTAACTAGCAAGGTATTGAGATTAATATATAATATTTATGTAAAAGTAAATATAGTAAATTACTAGGCTTAATGAGTTATCGATTTATCCAATAATCCAATATTAAAAACCAATACCGAACCGATAACCCGTTTTTTTTTATAAAACCATTAAAAACCCGTTAGTCCAATAACCCAATAACATAAACCAATAACACTTTTTTCGGTTCGGTTTGTCGGTCGGTTCGGTTTTTGCACACCCCTACCAGCACACCCAATTTCGTCACTGACTGTGATCAGCCTCTCTCCTAACTTTTGAGACTAAAATGTTTGATGTAATTTTTTTTTTGGGGGTGGGGGGATGAGGAGAAACCTAAAACTACTCTCGAATGGAATTTTTATGTGGTACAGGTAGATGTAAAAGATAATATCTTTATTGTGTATAAAGGCTTGTATATATGTTTTTTAGTATCTGTATCAGAACGTTTGTTATGCGGTTGATTGACTTTTCTTCTAACTGTGTTTGGACTTGAATATATTCAGAGTTTGTTTTTTTCAGGACTGGTCCCTTATCATGTCATTTTGTTTATATGCTTTTGGATTGCTTTAACCTCTTATGTTGTGTGCATCAGATGTATACACTTTTTTCCATCTTGTTGGTAAGGAAGTTTATGATTAAGTATGCATTGGTTTCTCTTATGTAGGGGAACACTGGAATCAAAGTTCAGATGAGTTCTTACTTAGTTCAGAGGTGCAGAAAGAATCCACAGAACCAAGGACCAGTGACAAGGAAGATGATTTCTTCTGCAGTGACCCAGCTGAATTGTTTTCTGGTCTGTGGTCATGCAAGGGTGGTGATTGGAAAAGAATCGATGAAGCTACACAAGATAGGCTGTGGAAAAAGAAACTTGTTCTTAATGATGGTTATCCTCTATGCCTCATGTCAAAATCTGGGATTGAAGACCCAAGATGGCTGCAGAAAGATGAATTGTATAACCCGTCACACAGCAGAAAGCTTGATCTTCCATCATGGGCTTTTACTCCTGATGAGTGGAATGATAGTAACGTTGTCGGAAGACCCAATCAATCTAAACCTCCAGTGTTAAGGGGTACTAAAGGGATGATGCTTCCAGTGATCAGGATAAATGCATGTGTAGTTAAGGAGCATGGGTCATTTGTATCTGAGCCTCACACTAAAGTTAGAGGAAAAGATAGACATCCTCAGAGGCCATCACGACCATATGTGGTGACTGGTGATACTAAGAGGTCGTCAGAAGAAGCCGTCTATCGCTCGAAAAGTAGGCAGGACCAAGAATCACATGGTTCCAGTAAGAGCATCATGCCCTTAATTATTCCAAAGGATCGTCTTTGCTCAGCGGATGAGTTACAATTACATTTAGGTGAGTGGTACTACCTTGACGGGGCTGGGCATGAAAGAGGGCCTTTCTCGTTTATTGAGTTGCAGGTATTGGTTGATCAAGGTGTTATACCAGAAAATAGCAGCGCTTTCAGAAGGGTGGATAGGATCTGGGTCCCAGTTGCTTCAAGTTCAAAGACATCTGATCTGTCAAAGATGTGCCAAACACCCAATGAGACTCTTGGAGCTTCTGAGTCAGAGTTGGAGAGTTCTCTACAAAGTGCACCTAGTGGTGCTCCTTGCACATTTCATGGCATGCATCCTCAGTTTATCGGGCATACCCAAGGAAAGCTTCATGAGTTGGTCATGAAGTCATACAAGAGCAGGGAACTTGCTGCTGCTATTAATGAGGTTCTGGATCCCTGGATAAATGCAAGACAACCAAAGAAAGAGAGCAATCCAGGTTCGTGATCCTTGCTTCAGAAGATTCCCTTGTTAGTTTTTATTGTAATGCGATTGTCTTTAGGATGTCTGAGTCATACTCCCGCTTTCTGTTACAACTTCGTTGCATATGATGAATGAGTCGTTTCTTTCCTTAGAATTTGAACCTCTGCCTCTCCTTCCCTGTCCCTTGTATGTATTTGTGATTTAAAGAAATTTATCTTTGTTCCAAATTATGTCAAAAAGCCACAAGCCAACCTGGATTCAGAAAGGAGAGGGTCTGTTATGTTACGAAGGACTCGATTGCTCAACTATTTTCTTCTTTTTTTCGGTCTTTCTCCCCCTTTATGTGCTGCTTCTCATTCTCTAAAGTATCTCTCTCTGATAGATTTTCGTGCCAGCAAAAAGGCGAGGTGCCACGGAAGTGAAGAAGAATATGAAATGGAAGAGGACATATCGGTATTTCAGAATGATGAATGCCAGTTTGATGATCTATGTGGTGATGAAACTTTTAATAGAGAAACCATTACTACATCTGGAATAAAAAATGGAAGCTGGGATCTACTGGATGATCGTGTGCTTGGACGGGTCTTTCATTTCCTTAAAGCTGATGTTAAATCTCTTGTTTATGCTTCTTTAACTTGTAAGCATTGGAGATCCATAGTAAAGATTTATAAGGGTATCTCCCCTCAGGTTGACCTGTTATCTGTTGCTTCCAGTTGCACTGATTCCATGATGCAGACGATAATGGTATGCTTTTGCTTTCATGACATTCTGCTGCTTATATTCTCTCCTACTGGCGCCCAAATTGGAAAAATTTTAACAAGTAGAAAATTGTCAAGAAATTATGATTCCACAGTAACACATTCTTTATTTATTTTCTTTTTGCAGAACGGTTACAACAAAGAAAAGATAACTTCCTTGGTTTTACGTGATTGTACCAGCATAACTCCCAGAATGCTTGAGGATGTTCTGTTTTCATTCTCTTGTTTATCCTATATAGATATTAGAGGTTGCAGCCAACTTGAAGATCTTGCTGTTAAATTTCCAAATATTATTTGGATTAGAAGCAGGAGCTCGAATTTGAAAGTTAAGAGTCTCAAAAACATTTCTGATAGAACCTCATCATCTTATAGAACTTATAATAGTCAGGAAAATCAGATGGATGATTCAATTGGACTGAGAGACTACTTGGAAAGTTCGGACAAGAGAGAGTTTGCCAACCAGTTATTCCGCCGGAGTTTGTATAAACGTTCAAAAGCTTTCGATGCTAGAAAGTCCTCATCCATGCTATCTAGGGATGCCCAATTGAGGCATTTGGCAATGAGGAAATCAAGAAATTGTTTCAAGAGGATGAAGGAATTTCTTGCCTCAAGTCTAAGGGAGATAATGAAGGAAAATACCTTCGAATTTTTTGTTCCAAAGGTACTATTATTTTTTGCTTAGTTTCTTTCTAAATACTGTTTAGATGCTTCTAAACCTTGTCCCCTTTTCTTTAGGTCGGAGAGATTGAGGAGAAAATCAGAAGTGGATATTATGCTAGTCGTGGCTTGAAATCTGCCAAAGAGGATATAAGTCGAATGTGCCGGGATGCGCTAAAGTAAGTTTTGCATTCCGTATTGTGTATGATTCTTTTAGTGTCGGCATATCTTTGCAACAGCAGAATTGTGTGAATTTCTGTTTTGGGAGAACAATGCATATTTGATACCCCTATTTGACCTTAATTGTACCTTTAATTGTTCTATTTAATCAATCAAGAACTACAATCAATCCCAAACGAGCCAGGATCAACTGTATAATCCTTAGTCCATTGTACCCAATTATCTTTGGAAAACTTTACCAATTAGCCCCAATAATATACAAAACTAGCTGAACTCTAGCAACTTCGTCAACCTGCAATCAATAGTGTCGTGGTTGCCTTTTTAAAAGTGGCATATTCATGTTCGAGTCTCATTTTTAAGGAAAACAGTATGTTCCGAAAGAAATATAGATCTGATAAAATCACTGTTCCCTGTTAGAAATGAGCCCTAAAAATGATGAAATACTCTTTTAGACAATGACACACATTCACCATGAGCCCTGGGTTTACAGATCCATTAAAGCTTATTTCTTTAGGACTCAAGTCACTGCATAGGGAACTAAAAGGCAAGAGGGACTGAAAGTGTGAATCAGGAATAATGAGCGGACCTGTACTGCAATTTTTTAAAGTGAGAATTTGTTGATTGCACAAAGAAAGTGCTAGAGTATGCACATAAGAAGGCTTCTGTTTCCTTCAGATAAATAAGGGATCTAGAAAGTCAACAAAAGTATTACATTTCAGTAAACCTTCATGTTTACACCAAGAATACGGAAAGATGCAGGCTTAAATTTGACCGAGTGTACTGCTGTATATTTGTTTTCAAAACATATAATTTTCCTTCCATAATGACCAGAAATGCATTGAGAGACGGCACTCCGGAAGTCTTTAAGCTGCTTCTTTGTCCTCTGCCCGTTCCAACTGATTATAGCCTCTTTCAATGTTGCTGGATGTACCCAGTGCACCCACACACATTAAGGAACATAGTCCATATGTTCAATCCTCTTGGGAATGCTTGTTTTCCTTGCTGCTTTCCAATGCCAAAACTGCATTTTTCTGTTCTCCTCTTCGTGTCTTCCCTCTTGTGTGGTTGATGAATGAAGGGAAAGGTGGCTGTGGAGTAATTACGCGATACATTTTTTAATCTATATGGTGCAAATGGTTCTATTATTTGTGTGGCACTTCTGTTCTACTTTAACATAATTTCTGAAAATTCTGATTTCTGATTGATATTCTACAAATGCTGTGGCTCAGATCAAAAAACCGTGGTGATGCCAAAGACATGAATCGCATTATTGCACTATTTATCCGTCTTGCTACTAGGTTGGAAGAAGATCCCAAGTCATTCCGTAGTACAAGAGATGAGATGATGAAGACTTCGAAAGATGAGTCTCCTCCAGGTTTCTCTTCTAGTACAACAAAATACAAAAAGAATCCTGCTAGAATGTCTGAAAAGAAATACTTCAACAGAAGCAATGGATCTTCCTATGTTAATGGTGTATCCGACTATGGAGAGTTTGCAAGTGATAGAGAGATCAAAAGACGCTTATCCAAGTTGAGGTTGAAATCCTTAGATTCAGGGAGTGAAACATCTGATGATCTTAGCAGATCTTCCGGTGATACTTCGAGTGACAACGAGAGTACTGCTTCAGAGACAGAAAGTGACTTGGATTTAAGATCAGAATGTGGAGCTGCAGAATCAAAAGATTATTTTACTCCAGATGATGGGTTTGATTCTTTTGCTGACGATCGTGAATGGGGTGCTCGCATGACGAAGGCTAGCCTGGTCCCTCCGGTAACAAGGAAATATGAAGTCATCGATCATTATGTTATTGTAGCTGATGAGAAAGAAGTGAAAAGAAAGATGCTGGTTTCTTTGCCAGAGGATTATGCTGGGAAGCTTAGTGTGCAGAAGAATGGAACTGAGGAGTCTGATATGGAAATTCCAGAAGTGAAGGATTATAAACCAAGGAAAACACTTGGAGAAGAGGTGATAGAGCAGGAAGTCTATGGTATTGATCCATACACTCATAATCTTCTCCTCGATTCCATGCCAGATGAATCGGATTGGTCTCTACTGGACAAGCATTTGTTTATTGAAGACGTGCTCCTTCGTACTCTAAACAAGCAAGTTCGGCGCTTCACGGGCAGTCACACACCAATGATATATTCTCTGAAGCCTGTTTTCGAAGAGATTCTGGAAACTGCAGACAAAGATCAGGACAAGAGAACTGTACGTTTATGCCAGTTCATGCTGAATGCCATTGGTACTCGTCCAGAGGACAATTATGTTGCCTATAGAAAGGTAAGGATAATGAATAATAGTTATTTCTGAGACCTAAAAAAAATATTTATTACTTCTGTATTTGGGTAAAATGCCCATCCTGTTTCTTCCAACATTTGATGAACTTGTGACGTGTTTGTCAGGGTCTTGGGGTTGTGTGCAACAAAGAAGGTGGCTTCAGCGAGGAAGATTTTGTGGTCGAATTCTTGGGGGAGGTAAGGATAAAATGCTTTCTTCCGGATTATGCCTGTACAATTCCTCCAGCTTTTGAGTATCCGTTTACTTAATTTTGCTTTGAGAATTGTACATTCTAAAAGATGACTTTAATCATGTCTCTCCTGAGACATACAGGTTTATCCTGCTTGGAAGTGGTTTGAGAAGCAAGATGGAATTCGCTCCTTGCAAAGAAATAACAATGATCCTGCACCGGAGTTTTACAATATTTATCTTGAGAGGCCAAAGGTATCCTTTGTTGATATGGGTTCATTCTATTCTTTTTTTTTTCTTTAACCTTTTTCCTATCCCTATTAATAATTCCTCTTGTTAGGGTGATGCTGATGGATATGATCTAGTTGTTGTTGACGCAATGCACAAAGCTAACTATGCTAGTCGAATTTGTCACTCGTGCAGACCTAATTGTGAAGCAAAGTAAGTTTCCTCCTTTGCTCTAGTGTGATTTATTTCGAACCGATATTATGAACCCATGTATCACATGTTTTCGCAATTCCAAAAATAGATACAAAAAATGGAGAAGTGGGAAATCTTCGACAGTAGTTGATGCAGCCCTTAGCCAGTGGGTTCATTCAAACATCATATTTTTGACGAAGCGCATAGTTATATATCTTAAAACCCACTAAAATTTCAACAAATATTAGATATGAACCCATGATTTTAGAAGTAAAGTTCGTGCTAAGAACCTCTTATAGGTCGAACATCCTGGATCCGTCTGTACTTGGAACAAATGTTTTGACCATTTGTTTCAGCTGCTTGTGCCTTTTGCGTTGACGTTTAACTGATATTTGCTTTCCCAGAGAAAAGGAAAGTCTTAACTTTTTTGGTAAAGAGGTTGAAATACAGTTTAATGTCAGTGTTATTATGGTTTCTCCTAAGAGATGTGTTAATATATGTGTGTTTTATGTATCATCCCCTCTTTTTTCCCCTTACTGGTTTAAAACTATAGTCTTTCTCATGACTTTTATGTACCTTTTTGTGAACAGAGTAACAGCTGTTGATGGTCAGTATCAGATTGGAATTTATAGTACACGACCAATTGCTTATGGTGAAGAGGTCACTTTTGATTACAATTCTGTTACAGAGGTGAGTTTTTAGATAATGTTAAAGATCTGTTAAGCTAGAAGATAGGGCCTTTCTCTTTTTTTCCTTTTTGTGGATAATTTTGGTTAAATGGTGGTGTCTCATGCTACAGAGTAAAGAAGAGTATGAAGCGTCTGTCTGTTTATGCGGCAGCCAGGTTTGCCGTGGAAGTTACTTGAATCTTACAGGTGAAGGGGCTTTCCTGAAGGTACATTCTCCATCTTAGTTTTGAAGAATTATCTTAACCTTGGCTTCTCCTTAAGCTGTTATATGACTGAGGTTATTTGGTGTTTTGGAATTTTCACATTTTTTACTTAAAAGGAAAATGCTTTGATCATTTGAATGACCACCTTTGTTGGAAATCATATTTAATGCCTTTCAGCAGTCCTATTTCTCCTCACCTGAATCATTATTGTTGTCTGCAGGTGCTCCAGGAGTACCATGGGTTACTTAACCGACACCAGCTGATGCTAGAGGCGTGCGAACTGAATTCAGTTTCTGAAGAAGATTATATTGATCTTGGTAAAGCTGGACTTGGAAGTTGTTTACTTGCTGGTCTGCCACATTGGTTGATTGCTTATTCAGCTCGTTTGGTATGCTTTTGCTTTGAATTGATTATAGGTTACCATTGTTCAATTTTTTAGCATTTTCTGAATTATATGCTATTATTGAAGGTGAGATTTATCAATTTTGAGAGGACGAAGCTTCCCGATGAGATACTCAAACATAATTTGGAAGAGAAGAAGAAATACTTTTCAGATGTTTGTCTGGAAGTTGAGAAAAACGAATCTGAGATTCAGGTTAGTATGCAATGCATGATGTCAGATGGAGTTTTATACTTCCATTTCTATTCCCTCCATCTGCATGTGCAAAGGTTTCTTCTTATAATTATTATCTTTTCTTGAATAATACAGGCTGAGGGTGTTTACAACCAAAGGCTTCAGAACTTGTCTCTGACTCTTGACAAGGTTCGACTCTCCTTTTTGACCAAGTCATCCTTACATTTCCTTCCGTTTTTCTTGCTTAAGAATTGGCTGCTGAGGACTTATTTTGATGTGTTGAGATTAAGTTAAATCTAAGAGCTGCTGATGTGCTTTTGGTAGGTGCGTTATGTAATGAGATGTGTTTTCGGTGACCCCGAAAAGGCTCCCCCTCCTCTTGAGAGGCTTAATCCTGAAGAGGCTGTTTCTTTTATCTGGAGAGGAGAGGGGTCTCTTGTTGAGGAGCTGCTTCAATGTATGGCTCCTCATTTGGAAGATAGTATGCTAAACGATCTCAAGGCCAAGATTCGAGCTCATGATCCATCCAGGTCAGATGATCTCGAGACGGGCCTTCGAAAATCCTTAATATGGTGAGTAGTGTCAACTGTCAACCATATGATATTCTAGCTATGTTATTTTTATCAAAAAGCAATTTTCTTGACTTGCACATCCTTGTTCTAGGTTGAGAGATGAGGTCCGAGATCTTCCATGCACATACAAATCTCGACATGATGCTGCTGCTGACTTGATTCATTTATATGCTTATACAAAGTGTTTTTTTAGGATACGAGTATGTTACTTGATCCTGTCAAACTTCTTTTGGGTATATCCTTTTCACTGGCTATTGTGTAGGTTTTGACTTGTATATCTTCTCTCTTTGCAGGAATACAAGACTGTAACTTCACCTCCTGTATATATTAGTCCTTTAGACCTGGGACCCAAATATACTGATAAGCTGGGACCTGGTACTCACGAGTATCGCAAGACATATGGTGAAAATTATTGCTTAGGACAGCTGTTTTATTGGTATAACCAAGCTAATGCAGATCCGGAGAATTGTCTTTTCAAGGCGAGCAGGGGTTGCTTGTCTTTACCTGAAGCTGGCTCTTTTTATGCTAAAGTCCAGAAGCCGTCCCGCCAACGTGTTTACGGCCCAAGGACTGTGAAGTTCATGCTGTCTAGAATGGTAAGCCTTGTGTTAGTTTCAGAAGAGCAACCTCTATTTAGTCTGTTGTCTATTGCAGAAGAAACCTACAGCTAGATGCCATATGTTTTAGTAGAGGAATGCTTTCTAAGCAGAACATGCCCAATACCCTTTAGGAAGAATATACTCAGAATAATATAAGTGTGACTTAGTTGTTGATCGCGGTGCTGTAATTTATTGTGCTTGTCTTCTCTTGCTGTGAATTTCTTCTTTTTTTCCCATGCATCTCATTGTTTATCTTGGCAAAAGTCAAACACCCTACCTAACATTTAGAAGGCAACACTGGGCAACCAATGAATATTGTGAACCACATAGGGTTTTTTTATACAACTAGCTTGATAAGCTTGGGTGTATAGCTTCAGTCAATTTCAAGAGTTCCATTTATTAAATAGTGGGCAGCTTCCCCTCAACTCAAGTTTCTTTCTTCTTGTCTTGGCAGGAGAAGCAGCCGCAGAGAGCATGGCCAAAGGATCGGATATGGTCATTTAAGAATGGTCCCAATGTATTTGGCAGTCCTATGCTGGATGGTATTCTAAACAAATCTCCCCTAGAAAGGGAGATGGTACATTGGCTTAAGCATAGACCTGCAATCTTTCAGGCCAAGTGGGATAGATGAAATTTTGGGGAGCAGCATTAGTAGGACAACACTTGCTGTTAGGATACTGATTGCTTAGAGAAAAGGTGTTCGATGTTAGAATCGAATCCCTCTCCCTATTGGAAAGGGGAGAATAGGTGATTGCTTCTAGTCTTTGATTTCTTTACGCTGCCTGCTTCGTCACTTGATTCTTGTGTACAGTTTCTATATCCTTTTTCATTCTTGATCAGTTTTGTAATATGTAATTCATTGTCATGGGAAAAGAAAAATTAGTGAATGAGTTCCTAATCTTTATTTTAGATGTAAATGGATTAAGTAGATAGTAGTGTTTTTTTTGAGTTGTAAAATGGCAGTAAAGATAACGGCAAGTTTTACAGCGTTATCCGTATCTGCCAAATCAAGGTGACGTGTACTTAATTTCCAACATAATTACCTTTTCATCTTTCTGTTTGAACTTTTATTTCTTTTTTAACCCTCCATTTTTATGAATAATCCGCTTCTTTCTTGTCCTTATCCAGATGAGCTAGTATACAATGAGGTGCTTTCCATATTACAGGCAGGAACCTACATATCCACCGTTGGATCAAAATCTAATCGACGGCCTTAAATGAACCCGCCAAAAAAAGAAGCGAATTTCGAATGAAACGGCATAGTACACATTTTAGAGACAGTATCAACAGTACGCACAGCTACTTGTCGGTTATATACCTCTAGTCATATCCCGCCACGTGACCCTTAATACCCTATATACACTACCGGAATCATAGATACCATCTACCTTATAGAATATCCCTTGTGTTCTGTGTGAGGGCTATGGAGAGAAAATTACCTCTTGTTCAACCCGAGTTTAATGCCGGAGAAGCGTTATTGATGCCACTTATGGAGTCTGATGAAGCCTTCATCAACGGCATGTATAACGGATTGAGCTATCAGTCTCTGTTGAGTTTGAACCTCGACCACAGCTACTATGGCGAAGTGAAGCCTTTTTCAGCTTACTCATTTAATTTTCGCCCTTCTTTCACCAATGATATGCTCTGCGCTGGTACTACTGCTTCTTCTCAAATCCAGCAAAGTTCGGCGACTTTTCATGAGTTCCCTACTGGAGATTTTGCATGGCTTAATAAGAAGACGGAGATCAATCCCGATGCTGATCAAAAGTTGAAATTCCCAAAACTGGAACCAGTAACTGATAATCTCCAGTTATATCCATACAACAATGAGGTTTTGTTGAGTGAGCCGTTCAACTACTTCTCTAACGGTGTTGGATACCACAGTCTTCCAGATCTCCGTTGCCTCGAACAGCCAAACTATTTGGATTTCTCGTCATCGCTGGTCACAACAGAAAACCGAGTCGTCGAACCGGTGAGGCCTGTTTCAGAAGTTATGAGTAACCTCCTAAAAAACAGGCAGCCGTATAGTTCATCTACAACTCGATTGCGAAGGCAGAAGCTAAGCGAGAAAACACGATGTTTAGAGAAGCTATTGCCATGGGACAAGAAAATGGATACGGCGACTATGCTAGAAGAGGCGTACAAATACGTGAAGTTTCTACAGGCGCAGATTAGCGTCCTACAAAGCATGCCTCCGCTGGTAGAAGGAGGTGCTTCTTCCGATCAGGATAGAAATGGAAAAAGTACAAGCTATGGATCAAATCATGAAGCGAAGGCAATTAGCGTTTTTGGGACACTGGCGAGGCTGAACAGGCAGCAGCTTTTACAGGTTTTACTGAACTCGCCTGTTGCTCAGACGTATCTCTACTCAAAAGGCTGCTGCGTTTACTCCGTAGAACAGCTGGTTGAGTACAGGAAAATTGCTCAGAGAAACGCTTTCTACCGCCGATCTTTGTTTTTTTCCGGCATGCCCTCTTGAACAAGGCGATGCCGATCCTCAGGTGCTCATAGCTAATTTGGAAACTCCCCTCTTTTTTTCCTTTTTTGGTTGAAAAAAACAGTCAAAGTCGTTTAGGCCATAGTAGTAAAGGGAAAATCTGTAGATGTGTGAGAAATCGTTAACTGCACTGAACTATAAAATAGTGTTAGTCTATTTTCATTTTTCCTAATCATTACATGTAAAGCACGTGATATGAATCATCTTTAATTTCGATTTAATGATATTTTTACCTTAAATCAGTAAATTTTAACCAAAAATTCAAAAATCAATGTCTAAATATAAATGCATATACTCGTGTTCTATGAATTTCGTTATTTCCATTCCATCTGGTCAGTATTTTCCTTCAATCATTGTTAGTAGTACAAAATTGGCCTGAGAACCTCAATGGCTGTAGTAGTTACATTAATGTTCAATTGCCCCACATCCAATATTACTATAACTGTTCATTCAGTGTTCAACAATAATGTCATACCATTGTGGTCCCACAAGTGAGGTTCGAAAATGGTAGTGTATATAAACCTTACCCTTACCTCGTGGAGGTAGAGATGTTGTTTCCGAAACTATTCAGTGATCAGGATATAGAATTCTTAGGAAAGCCACTTGCCTAGCCTCTCTATTTATTCAAAGGTTAAGCCATTAAAGCAAATATATGAACTAATGTTTCAGTAGTATTTGCAAAATTTGACTTTTCTGTTCTGCACTGTGCTCCTGAAATATACAACCTACAAATTGAATTGGATGCTGAAGAAGCATTTATCGTCATGTAGTAATGGTTATGATATTCATCTCCAGTCATGAACTCCTTGAGGCAAAAGGAGTAGCAATCGAAACATGAAAAGAACCCATTGTTCACTTGTCGAACTCCCAAATGACTCCTCCATCATCTGCCATCGGAGAGCAAAGTAATTTAAAAGAACAAACAAGAGAAAATCAGTGTAAATGAAAAATACAAGACAAATCAAACAAATGATTGCTGCGTTTATAAAGGTTTCTGAGTGTCGACAGAACTCAATTGAGTGTCTCAAAGTCTTCTCTAGCATTTGTCAGATGGTTAGGCATTATGACACCATTAAAGTGGATTTGGCTTTTGGGGAAAGCTTAACAATATGGTTTCCTAGACTTTCGAGTTCCAAATGAGGATATACGCCTAACCACAATAATTCCCAAATGTGAAGGGTTCAAATCAATCTCTTGAAAAGTGTTCGAGCAAGATGGATTACAAAAAAAATGGATTGAATGATAGATGAGGCAGAAACAAAAGAAGCAAGAGAACAACTAGCTAGGAACCAATACACTACTCTTCTTTCGTGTCATTGTTACTCTAGATGTATGCTCTTCTAAAGTCAGCGTCAGCTAGTATAGTGTTCTCTTGTTGGAAGTAAGATCACGGATTATAGGTGCAAAAAAGGGAGTGCAATTTGTGCAACAGATCAGTTCCTGAAGAACTCTCCGAGATCAGGAATATTCTGTACATACTATATCCTTTTGCCTTTGGCGACCCAAAAGGGCGTTGTGAGGGATATTACATCCATATCGCCACATATGAATCATTAATTCTCAATTGCACAAGAAGATAAAATATAGAGTAGAAATCTCATGACATAAGTATTTACTGCATTCAAACACATTAACAATCTAACAGCCAGATAGATCGAAAGAATTGAGCACTATCCTCTAGTATTTTGTTATCACCTAGGGATAGACTTGTAAGCATTACAACACCATACATGTCTCTTGAGATTCCAAAATAGACTCGTGAAAAGGCTTTATATGCTATCTATAAAACATGCTACCGATGTAAGGAAACAGTATACGTACACGCAATGAAATCTGATTTGAATCAAGGCAGTATATGATTACCTTTTATCTTCTTGTTGATCCATCCTTCAAGTAGCATTCCTGCACCAACACCTGCAGCAATAAATGACCCATAAAAGGCGATGGAGTATGGTAAGGATCTTCGTGGAAGAAAATAATACTCAGGCACTTGTCGAATCCTTTTTGGAAGCCGTTTCTTCACAGCTGGTCCAACACTAGGCTCAGTTCCACCCAGAGTTTTCCAGTCCATCTCTTTCAGTTGGTCTTTTTGCTGTTCCACACCCATTATGGGACCCTAGCCTGGTACCCTGTTTATAAATGAAAGGATTAGGGATTTCAAATTGCGGAAAGTCTTGGAACGCTAGTACATTACATCATCCGCTCATACAACAACACAATCAAAGATGGCTGAACAGTCAAAATAGTTTTTAAACTAACGGCAATTAAGGAACGTATTCCCAACCTATTCAGTGCACATGAATAAACTCGTCTGGTGGAAATGAAACTATGTTCCTAAATGATATGTATAGCTTTTTTCAATGACCAAGAAATCCGTCTAGAACTAACCCTTTGGGCCAACCACAGCCTTCGAAACTCAATAAGATATATGGGTTGCCCTTCTACCCTTCTCCACTGGGGCTCAAACTTGTAACCTAAACACAAGTCCCTCAAACCATGGCAATTGAGCTAGCTCATGGGGCTAAATGATATGTATAGATTGATCATTGATTCAGATTAATGAAACAGCTTTAACCAAAAATCTGGATATTCCGAGCCACAAGATAAATCGAACAAACAAAGTAGAGCAACTTCATTAATCAACATATAAGCATGAAAAGCATAAATGGGGTTTTCTGTTCTCACTAATCTTAATCTGTGTATTCTGTGAATTAGCAGAAAAAAGTATTAGCGTTTATGGATCGAAAGAGACATAGATTGATTGGGTAAAAATAAATAACAACTTACAGAGCTCGATTTCAATGGAAGCCAGAAAATCGCGAGGAGAAAGAACAAATTCGGCGTAGTTATCGGGCCAAAACTTTGGGTCCGAATTTGTTCGATCCGTTTCAACTCAGTTTAATTATCCAAACGGGCCCTTAGGATATCCTTCATAAGGACCGGTGTTTAACTTTTGGCCATTTTAAAAAAAAAAGTTATGCAAAATTGCAAATAGTTTATAAACATTTGCAGAACTTGTGCTCTATAGAAAAATTGATTGGATTATGTTGAGTTTGATTGTGGAAGGAGAGAGATAAGTGTGACTATTGATTTTAAAAGTTCGAGTTGAATTTAATAATTGAAAATTGTTTTAGAAGGTACGATATCAAATTTAGAGTTGATTTAGATCAATTTTAAAATAAAATATATCGAAAAAATTGCTCGGGTGTGAATATTTATGCCTCATGTTCCTTTGTAGAATCTGCTGCTTCTTTCGGACATGGTACATTCCTGTGTATAAAACACAAAACTAAATCCCAATTTGATATCTGAACCAATTTGGTCTTCAAACAATAACATATTCCACGGAATTTCGTTAGTAGAATCTAAAGAGGGTAAATTGTATGCAGATCTTATCACTATCCCGTAAAGGTAAAATCATAGAGAGATTGTTTCTACAATAAATCCATGTAAAAGGAGAAGAAAACAGAGAAATAATCGTAACAACGGAGTAATAAGGAAAGCATTGTAAAACATACAAGAAAGGAACATCATCAACAATAAAATAATGTGATGATCGAAACACAATAAACAACACATGATGAAATATATCTAAAGAAAGAACTAGATGAATAGACTAGTACTACGACACACTCAGACAAGGCTTAAACCTTCAAACAACAAGACAACACTCCACTACCTACTAACCTTCCATCCTAGACCTCCGTCCACACCTTCCTATCTAAAGTTATGTTACTGAGTTCACAACTAAATATTTACAATTTTTGATAGATTTTTTTGCAAGACATAAATTAAACAAAAGTTATTGAATTTATCCGAACCGACAACTAACCCTCTCCTTCCGCCCTAAGCATATACCAACGAAAACTATGAAACATAACCACATCAGAAAGTGTTAATATCTAAACAAAAGTTACTACTTTTTCAGAGTGTAGTCTTATGAGAAAACTAACTTTTTAGTTGTATGTAAAGACTATAGATTCTTGCTTCTACCTCAAGGAACACTGATGCTAGCTTGTGCAAACTATATAAAATATTCTTGTAGATGTTACATTTATTCTTCCTTTTGATCCTTTCCTTTTCTTTAGCATCATGATCGTATAAGAGAAGGAAAAAATAATATTAATTTTAGTTAGGATTTCAAATTTTTTTTCTTTTTCAAATAGTAGTATCATTTAAAATGAAGTATATTGTCAGATTCGACCTTTCTATTAGAAAACATGAAATTAGCTACGAAAGTTATTGATAATCCCTAGCTAATCCATCGCTAGATAGTTCCTATCTAATTGAATTTGCATCTAATCCATAGCTAAATGGAATTAGCATGGATATATGCTATTAACTTACAAAATAAATAAATTACGCTGCTAATTCCTTGTTTTCTTGTAGTATTCAAACATGTAAATGCTTATTTTAATTATTTTTTTTGGTGTGATGGATATAAAATCTTTTCATCCTGATTCAAATTTTGGTATCGGAAAATTTCTTGTATGGCGCACTTCTCTCTTTAATAGGCCTAATGTGTTGAGTCCAAAATAGTTGGGCAGTAATGTGAGTACCGAACTCTCTTTAATAGGCCTAATGTATTGAATCCAAAATAGTTGGAGCATCAACGCGAGTAGTGAACACCGACATGTATATATACTCATACATATTATTGTTTTAGAAGAGTTGAATTGAGTGAGCTTTGATAGGAACAATTAGATAAATTACCAATTCAAAGTAATTCCCTATATATGTATTATGTACCTTAATTTCAAAGTCAAAAAAAGGCATTGGAAACTCACCAATTTACCTTCTGTTTTCTTTGCTTATGTGATTGATAGATGCCTAAGCCACATTATTATTCTTTACTCCTTAGCTGGTTTATACCCAACTTTTCTTCTATGCAATTTAGGGAATACAAACACAAGCAAAAAAGTAGGCAAAAAAGCACAAACAAAGCTACCATTGTTAGGACAAAAGAAGCTTTTCTTAAAAGCTACACAGATACTTCATTCGTTTCTTTTTAGTTGTCATGTTGCATTTTTTCGATATTATAAAAATAAAATTTTAAATATTCAAAAACTATACGGAAAGTATGGTATATTGCAGCTTTTTTCACATTAAAAAATACATCTTAAATTATTGGTCAAAATTCACATCGTTTGATACTCAAAAAAAAATTATAACAATTAAAAAAGAACGGAGGGAGTGCGTATTCTTTGTACTATCAATAAAAAAGTTGAAAACCCATTACTTTAAAGTTCACTATTTATACAATGGTATATCTTATGTAAATTCAGCATTTTCTTGTATCAGATTGCTTTTACTCTTTTCATATCCCAGAGAAAGAGGGCTACATATAACACAAAAAATTACATACATTTTCTTTTGTGTTGAAGAGACTTAAAAATTGATGAGAAAATGGCTAAATTGTTTGGTATTTTTGTCTGCTTGCTGATTGTGGCCTTAGACTCCATTGCTGGCATTCTTGGAATCAAAGCAGAAGCAGCTCAAAACCAGGTACCTACTTTATCTCTTTCAAACTTCATATAACAAATGGCGACGACAGGTTTTTCACTAAAGAAATTCAATATCTACTATTTATACACAACGATGACTAAGTTTAGCTCCTATTAACCAATATATATACGTAAAGATATGACACCTGAACCTAAATCAACCCCAAAAGCTAGCTCATGAGGAGAGGTTTGTCTAAGTCTATATAAGAAGACCAATTTCTCATCTCTCTATTGATGTGAGACTTCTTTAACACTCCCCGTAGCGTGAACACTTATAATGGAGGCCCAACATCGGTCAAACAACAAATTGGGATGTGTCTAACTCTGATAACATGTAAAGATATGATAACTGAGCCTAACTCAATACCAAAAGCTAGCTCATAAGGGAGGTTTGTCCAAGTCCATATAAGAAGGCCAATTTCCAATCCCTCTACCCAATATAGATCACCTAAAAAATATGTATAGGTAAATCATTCATAAAAAGTGGTACTAGTAACTTTTAAAAATAAGGTAAACTAATTACTAGCTATAATAAATTAAAATATCTAACAATGTAGAAAAATTGTTATTGATTATTTGTTTTGTGTTGGGGATTTTGGAACAGGAAAAACATCTTCGATTGTGGTTATTCGAATGTAAAGAGCCAAGCCATGATGCATTTGTACTTGGTGTGGCTGCAGCATGTCTTCTTGCAATTGCTCATGTTCTTGCTAACCTTCTTGGTGGCTGCAGTGTTTGTGCTACTGATGACATTAAGAAAGCACCACCAAGTAGACAACTATCAATGGCTTGTCTTGTTTTCACATGGTACGTACCTCTTCAACTCCTTCGTTTATCAAAGCATGTCACGTGGAAAGTTGAAATAAAAGTGTTGACAAAAAATGAAAAGGGGTCACTTTTTTAAACAGACTAAAAAGGAAAGAAGATCATTCTTTTTGAAGCGGAGAGAGTATTTCTTTTTTGTCCTTTTCTTGTTATTTACTTTGGTTTTTCTTACAATGAAATGTTTGAGGGTGTTAACAATTGCTAAGAAAATGGACCTTAGATCTAATTTTTCACGAGGTGAAGATTGTTCAAAATTATATAAAAAAATATGCAACTACTCATTTCCTAGACTACACACGATCAATTAACATCATGCATGTGTTCAAGGTTGGACATCTGAAGCATAAACAACGTACCATTTGGGCCTAACATGAGATAAACCAAAGATATGAATGTGTCTGACTCTACATGTTAAAGAAATGAACCGTAACCTTACTTAACCAAAAAAGCTAACTCATTAAAAATCAACGAGAACAAATATGAAGATCATATATTTTCTCTACTATTTTATTTTTATTGGTGTAATATCTTGAAGAATTTCTTGTTGGGTTAATTTGTGTTTTTTTTTTTACAGGATCATAATGGCAATAGGAATGGGACTACTGGTTATAGGGACAATGGCAAACAACAAGTCAAGAGCTTCCTGTGGGTTTTCACATCATCATTTTTTCTCAATTGGTGGAATCTTGTGTTTCATCCATGCCATCTTTGCTGTTGCCTATTATTCTACTGCATCAATGCTACTTGCCCCATAGTCCAAATTAGGAGTCACAATTAACGGGTTCGATAAAATATCTGATCCGTCCATATTTAACACGGATAAAAAAAAAACATACCTTTATTTTTGGATTTCGAATTTATGCATGCTTATCGATCTACCTAGATCTTTGTTTTATTTATTTTTGTATTTGTTTATTGGGCCTGTAATGTAATGAAGACGTTTTGATACTATGATTGTGTTGTAGACAATATTATTGATAGTCCATGTTATTGTGTTTTTGACTTAGCATGTTATTAGCCAAAATCATTTGAGCAGCACTTTTAAGTCTTATTAATTTTTCCAAAAGGTTCTCTTGACAGCATCAATTTTTATTTTTTTTAAAACGGATACATAAACATATGTTTTGCAATTAGTAAAATAATGTTCCCCTCCGTCTCATTTTATGTGACTAAAAAAAAAAGACTTTTGAAAAGGAAAAAGGTGTGTAATCCATAAATATTTGTATGGTTGAAAATCATTTCATTAATGGTAAAATAAATATTTTAAAGAAAATGATTCTAACTATAATAAGGTGACATTTTTTTTTGGGACGGACTAAAAAGGAAAAAGGTGCCACGTAAGATGGGATGAAGAGAGTGAGATTTTAATTAAGTTTTCTAATTTCATTTAATTCAACTGAAGTTAAAAAAAGAAAGAAAAGATAATTGTAAAATAGAGAAATATGTTTATGAGATTGCTTCTTTAGTTTAAGGGCTATAGAGTTTACTAACGAGATTGATATACATTTTGGACTAATTTAGTCCAAAATGGCTCTAACAAGATGATGATGTCCACTTGCGTCGCAACTAATTACAAGAGATGTATCTAAGACCACACTTGATTGTATCAACAGAAAATATATTCATTTACCCTGCAACAGATTGATCATTTTCAATGGGAAAGATCCGATCATTTGCAAAGAATCGAACAACTATTCCGAAAGCACGATGGCATACTTGGGGTGTGGCTATGGTATGGAAGAAATGCATTTTCTAGTTTTTGATAAATAAACAAAAAATATCATGTGAGAACGAATGAAATTACACATATGGAACTTGTTTCCCTAGTTCGATGAGGAAAATCCTTTCCTTCAGTTTTAAGGAACTTATTTTCCGAGTGAAGAGTTGAAAAACATTTTCCTCCATACCAATTACACCCTAGACTTATAAAGAAAATACAGGATTATGCTCTGCATATATGAATATAGAGCGACAACATCAACCAGCACAATTGAAGTTTTGCAACCGCAAGCAAATGGGAAATATGTCCTCCAAGTTTCAGAGCTAAAATTGTTACATAATATGGAGCTATGGTGCATAATGGAAATTTTGAGTCTACCTCGAAAAAGGTATGACAGAGAGAGAGAGAGAGAGAGAGAGAGAGCAACATACAATTGAATTAGGAGGGCTGAAACGAAAATAGTCCTAGAAAGTTTCATAAAAACACAGTTCAGGATAGAATAACAAACAATATTATATGGCAGTGAATTGCATCTCTCTAAGATTCTCAACATGTTCATTAAGCTGTCAAAGAACTGATATTAAAATAGAATTGTGATGTTACAAGACCTTGGGAAAACTCAGAACTTATTACATCGAACAGAGTACTACTACATATAGAAGATAAAGTTAGATGGCCTCCCTGTGTGTTAAGACCTCCAAAATGCACTGGTTTATAGGTTTGACGACACGATAATTAAGATTTTAAGAGATGAATTGAGTCGCATGGAAAAAAAGGTTTTCAAGCCCTAAAGTCTTTTGAAATCAATGTAGACTTGTTAAAAAAAGAACAAAATGGAACCAAGAGATCTATATGAGTGATGACAAACAGTTGAGATTAAACTAGTAAGAAGATACCATAAAGAGACGTGTGGGAGATTTAGAAAA
>JAJOOS010004617.1:0-30673 GCA_029582725.1 Solanum chiquidenum
TAATGCCAAAACTCAGGCCCGAGCCGACCCTGCTGAACCATTTGTTACTAGCGCATGGCAGCCACACACACAATCAAGAAAACAAACAAGTATATCTCGGCTTAAAACTAAGCCCTCGGCCGGCAAGGCCCCTGTCAACTGATCTATAAAAGAAACAGCTACTCCCAGGAGATCATATAACTAAATAGCCAACTAGCACAAAAGTCTTGATTGGACCGTCGAGGCCACCATGATATCTATACCAAAACTAAAGGCAGGTATATATCAATACAATACATCAAACAACCCACAAGCTTCAGCAAACCAACAACATAGGCCAGTATGGCCATAATGTATCTATACACCCCACACACTAGTCTGCAAGCCTCTAAGAGTAATAAAGATTAGCGGGACAGGACCCCTGCCTACCCATAAAGATATATACAACAAAAGGTCACAAACCTCCCAACTCTGGCAGCTCCAGAGGAAAGGGGCTAGCCAATCGGATAAAAGTCAATCCTGCTGCTGAGGAGGTCTACTCGGTCGTCTGTCAGGACCTGCATGCGTGAATGCAACGCCCCCAAGGCAATGGGGAGTCAGTACAAAATAATGTACAGAGTATGAAAGGAAGTAGACTATGAGGAGGTATCCTGATATACAGGAATAATCTGATAAATAAATCAAGGATAAGATAAGTGTACTGACTTGCTCCTAAATCTAAACTTATCAAAACTAATAAAACAACAACCTAACCAAGCCCCCATAAGCTCGGTAGGTACAAACAGCACACAAGACCACCTACCCAGGCCCTCATAAGCCCGGAAGGTGCCAATCAACCTATATACCCCTATCGGTAGTCCCCTAGCCCCGTAGGCAGTCACATAGCCCTTTTAGGCATAAATATAGCCCCATAGGCAGCACATAGTTCTCTTAGACATCAACATAGCTTATAGACAACTCATAGCCCTCTTAGGCAACAACATGGTCTTGTAGGAAGCACATAGCCTTCTTAGGGGTCAATATAGCCTTATAGGCAACTCATAGCCCTTCTAGGCATCAATATAGCCTCGTAGGCACCTCATAGCCCTTTTAGGCATCCATATAACCCTGTAGGCAGAACATAGCCCTTCTAGGCATAGATCACATTCATGGAGCTGACCACAATAGCCCCAAGGGCAACAATAACAATCCAATCACTAAAAGCGAGCAATTTAGTTATAAGCAACCTATACAAATAGCCTCTAAGTCGTGTCCAACATAGGGACGCTACTAACTGAATAAGATGCCCGACAAGGAAGGATTATATCAACTCGAGCAGTCAATAATCAACAATAATGGCTAAAAGTGTAACAAGGATAACAACCCAATTACATTTCTCCTAAGCTTTAAGGAAACATGCCGTAAGTAGGGAATAACCTTAACATACCTTTCCAATGAACACTCCAAAGACCGTAGTTCCTTCACGAAAGTTGTTCCTTATGTCCTAAGCTTTGCAAACACTATATATACATAGCTGGTACGCACCTGTAAAAAATTCATAATTATTCTTAAATCGGCAGATTTGCCATATTGCCCCAACTTGTCGAAACGTCCGTAGAAATTCATAAAAACAACCATAAAAGGGTCTCGAGATGATTACCTTAGTTAACCAAGTGTAAAAATTGAAGAAACACTAATAACTACAAATTTATATCTTCAAACACCAGCTCTAAACGCAGCTAATAGAAGGGGAAAATGATTGCCACGTGTAGGGATTACGTTTCTAGGCACGGGGGCAATGTTTAATGGTAGAAATCATCAAAAATTAACCTTCATCATGCTAGAACTCTATAGGAACCGTCTATAAGCTTTCTCTTTGGTTTTGGAACTGAAATGAAATGTTTTCATGGCTTAAAACGTTAAATAAGCCGACATACCATATTTTTTTACCCGACCCGGATTCTGCCCCGTCAGTCCCTAGTAAAACCCTCATAACTTTTTATTATGATGTCGGTTTGATACGAGGTTTTGTGCGTTGCAAACTAGACTCGTAGGCCTTCGATTTAATGGCTGATAGGCCTTCTAACTCTTTATATATTGGGATAAAACATCCAAGACATTTGACAAAAAATTTAGAGAAATCTTTAAAAAGGAACCTACGATAACTTTCGCCAACTTTTATTTTGCCACTTACTTAACTTCAAAACTTGAGATACAACACTTGAACACTTGAACACTTAAAATATAACATACCACATCATTTTTAATTTATTACTCACCATCCTAGTCTTGCTACGAAGATACGAGTTAATTTAGACGTTTTGAAAAGTCGGGGTGTTACAATTACACAGTTAAACAAACTTATACTACTTAATTACTCATCATAGCTATAGTTTGTTATAATTACCACTCGCGACTAATATTAACCATTAATTACGTGGGCTGACTTCGAGTTGTATAATTAGTCACGTTTGTGTAATTCGTCACATTTGTATAATTCGCAATTAACAACTCTTCATTTGATTTGTATTTGTATATGATGGTTTGTATTTGTATATGACAATGACTTCCTTTGCTTTTTCAGTTTTGTCATCATATACATTCAATTTTTTTGTGTATAACTTTTTAAAGTTTGTATAAATATGTAGTTTTCGGATTTTGTATAATATAATTTATATAATGTAATTTGTATAATATATTTTGTATAATTGTTTAAAGTTTATATGTTTATGTTTATCAATTCGTTATTTCGAGTTTTATCATATTTATATAATTCCAGACTTTATATTACTCAATTATACAAAAACACGTGAATTATACAAATATACCTGCGAATTATACAAATTATTGTCCTCTCTCGCTCGCCTCTCTCCTCCCTCTCCCAATCTCGCTCGTCACTCTCCTCTCTATAACATGTAGCTACGAATTGTAATTAGCAAATTATAGCTATAAAATGTAATTAAGCTATTTTTTAGTGGCTATATGCGAAATTTCATCAATAGAGTATAAGGCTAGAGATGCCCAATAATAATTTAAATAGGAAACTAAAAAAAAAAAACTTAGGTGTATTATTGGCATTTCATCCTTGTATTTTTTTTTAAACTGATACTTGCCTCACTCTTCTTTTTCTTGTACCAAACTTTTAAGGCGTCAAACTATAGCGCTCGCTCTCCTTTTTCATCTTGTTCTTCACCAATGCTGAAAAATTATGCTGTTCTATATCCATTCTAGTATGACTAATTTAAAATTTGAATTCGTTTCAGCCTTCAATTTGAAGTTGATTGTGATGAAATATATGCACACAACCTGATCGATGAAATGCCTCAATGGACTGAGTATGTTGAATTTTCGATGAGGTTCGGTTTTTAGGCGTCCCAATTGTCAGAAGAAGAAAACAAAGTAGTTGCTGGTTGTGTCAAGTGTATCTTTTATGGTAACTTAAGTTGGTCTTACAATGGGAATGCGTAGCGTGAGGAGGAACCTTATACCTCGAGCTAAGATGTTGACAGCCAAGACTAGTGGGGTGATGCGGTTTTATCACTGCTCAGAGGAACTCCAGGACGAGTCTTTGCCTTCTGAATGGTACGAGAAAGCTTTCTCAAAATTAACAAAATTGAACCTTTTGCTGAAGAATGTAGACTTAGTTGATGGCAAGCTAGTAAATGTTAATGATCACTCGAGAGTTCATGATGAAAGCTTGGAACAAAAGTTGTCTTCTTTCAAATCACTGGCTAGGACCTTCATTGGGTGTCCATCAATGCAAGAAATGATGAAAAAGAATGTGGCACAAGCATTAGCTGATGTACAATGTGATCACCCTGTCTGTTTTAGTAAAACTAACGAGAGGGAATCAATTACAGTTGATTCCCTCACAAAAATTTCAAGCTTCCTGAATGTTTCTGCACAACAAAGGAAGCTTGTCAGGCAATCAATATGTGCACAGGTCACAAAGTACCCCGTATGGATAGGGGCAGTTGAGGAGATATTGTATGGACTGAAATCTAATATCAATTTTCTAAATTGTAGATGTCCGAGTAAAGACATTAGAATGGCGCAGCAAATAGTTACAACTTGTCAAAAGTATTTAGAGAATGCAACTTCTTATGACCCTGAATCCACTTCATGGATGCGCGTCGCACCTGCAAAAGGTGTGGAGTCACCTGCTTCTCATAAGTGGGAAGGTGTTCTTGAAATGTTCAGCGACCTTATTGATTGTTTGAGTGAAGAGACAAAATTAACTTCGGAGGTAAAGAAGCTTGAGGTCATGAAAGAGGGGCTTTATCAGATTAAGGATGTTTTCATAGACAAAAACATTGGATTTAAGGAAGCTCGCTATCAGGAGAGTTTAGTGCATAAAAAGTTGACTAAGACATTGGGCCACCCATCACGATGTGTGTTCACACTTCTTCTTTATTATCTTTATGGCAGCATCTGGGATGTTGATATTGAAGTATGTGGAGGACTTTATCCACTTGGTCGAGGGGATAAGTTTCGTCTGTGCATGGGAAAGATCCTAACATCTGATGAGCAGAATATGCTGCAGAGCGGGGTAAAGCAGCTAAGCAGAGCTCTGGGGCTTTTCAAGTTTGTATGGGAAACAGCAGGAATGAAAGGCGACCTAGAAGTACAAGGCCATCTGTGGTGCATTGGTGCCAAGAATAAGTCATTTACCTATAGAAATAATATGTTCTTGCTGCATTCTATTAGTTGCTGATGTGACTGACAGGGAAAGCTAGAAATGTGGAAGATGCTTTCATCAATGTGTATAGTAGGTTAGTATGTAACAACTTTTTGCTGCCATCAAAATGCATCTCTACTCTATATCATTCTCAATGTGTTACTTATGGTGGGGAAACTTTATGTCCGAGTAACAAGACAGTCATCATGTCATTTGTTTGTTACAAATGATCTAGTCAGACACTCTTATCTCATAAACTGGTTTTTCTATTCAAGTTGTAACCTATTGTCGTTGATATTCTTCCCTTTTGTCTTCAACTAGCACAGGGTGGCATCAATCATTCCTTGATAAAAATAATTAAGAAAGAAGACTTGTCAACATGTTCCACCATGGTTTGGTAATTTTGTGATGTTGCTCAATTCTGAAGTTAGTTGACTTAGCTGGTGGCCTTTCCCTGTTTGTGACAATTCAATTATCTACCCATTTATATTTTTGAAGTTTTAAAAAATATTTTGGCTGTTCCACGAGATTAAAAGATGACATGATAGGGTACATCAATGAAGTTTACAGTAAATAAAGGTAATATTATATAGTATAACTTGGGCCCCAGTTAATTTCCCATACCAGGCAGAAAGCATCCTGGGCACCAACAACTACAATGGTAGCATGATGATGAATGTCATAGCATCCTTTTTTGCTGTTTGTTGCAGTTTCACTTGGAAATTAATTTTTGAACTATATATATTTAGTTCACTGAATCTTAGACAGTAAAAAACAAAGAAAATGCATAGGAATGCAACCACATACTCAGTGAAATTCCACAAGTGGGGTCTGGGGAGGGTGGGATATACGCAGACCTTACCCCTACCTTTGTGGAGTAGAAAACCTGGTTTCGATAGACCTTATGCTATTTACAATGCTTCTAAAATTTCTAGGATAGCTACAGTGTCCTCTAGGGGTTCTTCTTTACACCAAAAAAATGAAATAACAAAAGGGAGTTCATCTTGATCTTCTGAATTCGGTTACTCATGCCTTGAACGCATCTCAAGTTTTTTCCCCTCCAATTGGTCCACCAAATACATAGTGGGATCATCTTCGACCAGTTCTTCTGTTTGAGTAAACATCCTAACCTGTTCCAGCATTTCACAACTCCAAAGAGCTTTAGGCATTGCCCATTTGATACTCATGATTAAAAAGATGTTCCAGATTTGAGAAGTCACTTCACAATGTAAAAAAAGGTGACAGTTAGTTTCAGCTTCCTTACCACAAAGATAGCATCTTGAAGGTACTGAATGCCTCTCTCCCTTAAATTTTCATCCGTTAAGCATGCCTCTTTCACTACCAACTACATAAAGTGGCTGTGGATATTCCTTTGTTGTATCCGCGCTTTCAAACTTTTGGGAAGTATTATTCAGTTATTGGAATTATCTGAGCACTGTGTCTTCATTAAATTAAGTAATCCAGATTTTCTCCACACATGATGTTTAAACATTCTATGGTTATAACTGTCTAGAAATTCAATTATGTGGTAAGTTTAGTGAATCAGCTACTTATAAAAAAAGTTTAGTCAATTAGCTTCCATCATTGAGTCTCAGTGTCCTAGCAGTCTATGTCACTTGTCTATTTTTTAGATTGTCTCGAGTCCGAAGCAATAATTCTTCTGAGGATTATACAAAATAAGTTAGATGTTCAGTCAAATTAATTGCACTGAACAAAATAGTGGTAATGGACACAATATAGGAGATGTCTCTCTGATAGTTTTGAATATTGATTTTCAATTGGAGACTATGTTCTTTTAGAACCTTCAATTACATACTAATGGGTCAAAGCTCTTTGTAACAGCTTCAAGTTGATGGCGGGTTGAATCAAAATATGAATTCAAAAGCCTTGTCTGCTCCAAATGTTAGTCCTCTGGATTTCCCTGCTCTCTCTGTGGCAGAAAGTCAAAACAACAGCCTAAAGTACTCTGGAAGGGATGTTCAACAAAATATCAATCCCTATAGGTCTTCTGAGAAAGACAGCACCCTTCTGTTTAGATCTGGCTCTTCCATCCCTTTTCGAGATGCTACAGATTTTGCATCGTCTCATGTACGTCAGGAAGATGGTATCTCAGGATTCTAGCATATGGAAGTATGATAGGACTGGAGTAGCTGATGGTAGTGTTGGATCAAGTAGAAATTCACTTGTATTGGCTAGCTCTTACAATAGTAGGTAGAATAAGGGAGTTTATGGTGATAGGTTGCAGAGCAGAGGTTCCGTGTAATAATTTTCCTCTCTAAAAGGAGATGTTCACTATATGAATGGTGTTATGGAATATGTGTTAATACACAAATTCGATTGAGAGTTTCGAAAGAGATGATTTGTTACTATCCAAAATAAATAAATGAAATTGTTCATGATATTGGGATTATAGTGAGTCTCAAAAGAAACTTCTTTAAGTTTTAAAAAAATTGACAAGGAAAAAAAATTATATTCAAACTTAGAAATTTGGAAAGATTTAATATCTTCATATTGCTACAATCAAAGCGGGTTATAAATATTTATGTGAAAAGTTACTCGTCTTTTCAAGTTGTTTGTTGTACATAAATATGGGCATGACGTTGGAATCAAATGCGAAAGTAAATTGGGCATTTACTAAAGGAAAAACAAGTTGGCAAATCGATCATGTGGTTATGTATTGAAGAAATAAAAGAAAAATCACAAATTCTCTTGTGTTGTTTGTTCTTGTGATAAATTGGTCATATCAACTAAGATTGGGATTGTATCCCATAATTTTTTTCCCAAAACATATAAAAGGTTGAATATGGGTCCATTCACCTGTCATGTGGACCCTTTACTATTAAAAGGTTTCATAGATGCATCCAAGGTATGGTCACATATGTGTGTTTGGTATCAACTTGCAATTTAATAGTTGCAAGGTTGTTTGCTCAAATATTAAATTAAGAGCATGGCTCCAACTATAAGATTACATTGATGATATTGATTTAAATCAGTGTGTTTATGCAGAAATTGTATGTCTTTAGTTATAGCTAAATAATTGATTATGAGAACAAAACTCTCAAATAAAATTTGATAGGAGATGAGTTTATTTAACATGTAACAACATAGGTACGCATTAAGTCAACAAGACCCCCCCCCCCCAATGACAATTGATTTAGGATCAGCAATTAAATAATTTTTATCTAAAAATTTGCATGTGTTGTATTTGATTTAGTTGCTCCACCATGCACAAAAATAGATTTCCCAAATGAGGTTTGGGGTAAATGTTAGAATTCCTAACATTAGGCGGAGAGATGATTAGTAATTAAAAACTATAGGAAAAAATTTATCTTGATCCTCGTTTAAAAAAAAAAGTGGACTTGAAGTTTAAGGGATTATTCATTTGCAAAATGTTGCAAATCAGTTGTCAGATGTATTTGATGACCGTAGATCTTAATTAAGTTGTAAGTGCTCCAATAAAAGGTCCTTGAAGGGCACGTCTAAAGCGAGATAGACTCATCGGGTCCAAACGTAAAACTCCTTGAGGAATGAGAGGAGCAAATAATCAAGATGGTATTGACATTGATAATGATGCAAGTGCTTTAAAAGAGCACCATGATATGACACTTCATAAAATATTAAAAAAGGCTCATGTATTTGAAAAATGAAGAGGTCTCGATAAGTAATGTGGTATTAAAATCGATATCAAATAATCGTCGATGATATGTTAGATATAATGTAGTTCTCAACATTATAAATTGTAACAAGGATCTTGATTTTAAATCTATCGAATAGTGTGGACAGATAAATCATCGGCTAAATAAAGTACACAATTCAAGTATATTTTATCCACTTGAAAAAATGATGTTGTGGACTTATAGTATATAAATCAAGATATAATATTAGTGGAGTACAAATGAATTATTGTGGCGAAGTATAACCGTAAGATTTAAAGTACGGCTTGTGTCTTGGACATAAAGAGTTTTCACAAAATTTCTGAAGCAACACCATTTAAAAGCTCTTTTATTTTTTTTGACTAATTGTACTCTTCATTTCTTAACAATTCAATTAGCAACATCCTAAGTTGTTATACACTATTTAACATTCAGAACAATAAAGAATAAAAAATAATCAATCTTTGAATAACCGAAGTTCTAATATTGAATAATTTTACGAACAACTACTGTAATAGTGGAACAATTTATGTTGTTGTTGAAAGAAATAATTATATGCTTAAAGACATAATTAGGAGTATTTTCCTCCATAGTTCCAGTGTGTCAGGTGGATCTGGTGGTTTCGGTGACTTGGAAGGGGAGTTTTCTCTGGTAGGGTGTTGCTCGTTGGTCATTCTCTCCGGAGGGGTCTGTTCTAGAGAGAGAGTATCATATTTTGTCTCAACATATCAATTCTCCACCTATTCAAACTTTATTTTTAAATATAACACAATTTTCTCTCTTATCTATTTCAAATTATTAGAAATAAGATTTAATAAAGTTCCGATGGGTACTCCTGTGAAAACTAAGGTAAAAATAGGAAATCACACACAAAAGATGATTTATGAAGGGGAGGCACTAGGTGTATTAGGTGCGGCAAAATTGACATACAATCAAAGCTTGCACAACAAAATAGATTACTCAGCCAAAAAAAATACCAAAAAAGAAACTCGGCAAACAGTAATCTATCCAAAAAGGAGAAACAACCACAAGGCTAAACATGAAAGAACAAAACAAGCAAGGGCCACAAAACAGACAACAACTCACGTAAAAGCTTTCAATGTATCTTCTAGTAAGTTTACTGAAATTTCTACAAGCACTGTCCATCCCAATACATCTATTATTAATATTAACATCTCTAATGGTGTAATTTAGGGGTTTAATAAGGGGAAACGTAAACAACCCGGAGGAATTGAACGGAGGAACAAAATGAATCCCCGAACCACCAATGGAACAACAAGCGGCACGAAACAAGACACCAACAAACATGGACCCACTCCATTAATGAACGCGCATCAAAATTTGACGAATGATGAAAGGAAAACGAGATGGGAGAAGTGACAAGACCCATTCCTAACTCAGTTAATAAAATAGGACCCACCAAAAAGACTACCCCTAAAGTCTCTCTCATCTCCTAGCCGTGGAAGTGACTCTTGCCAACACTTCCATCTTATTAAGGCCCACCAAAGAGACTACCCCTAAAGTCTCTCTCCTCTCCTCAAAAGGAAATTCTCTCCTAGCCGTGGGAGTGACTCTTGCCAACACTTCCATCGATGCATTTGCTGATGACACAAAAAGTAATCTTCACAATTCTTCAGGTGAAATGACCACAACTATCGTATCAATTAACACCTCCACCAAAATTACTCTTTTTAGTAATAGAGATGAAAGCCACAATGCACAAAGAATTCCTACCAGAAAAAATAAAAAATATGAACAACATAAATCATCTCTACTGATGTTCATTTTAGCATCAACATCGGCGGACCATGTTCCGAAATCATGGCTAGAACTTGCCCTCCAAGGGAGATCGATAACACTAACGATCTTCATTAGACAAAAACCAGTGAAAATTGTGATGAAAGATCCCAGATACCCTAGCACAGATTGTGGGAGAGGGAATGAACTTAGCACTAAATGGTTTTGGACAACACTTATGGACCCAAGCCCTACTCCAAACATAGTTAATAGGCAACTCCAGCCAAATGTCAACCTCCGAGAGAAGCTCACTCATGGGCCAAGTGCAAACCCAAATTCCTTTCTTTTTGCAACCCACCATCATTCCAGATGTGACGAACCCTACATTCATCCAAATGAATCTAGTAGGTATGACGGAAGAACTACTACACTCAATCGTGGTAGAAAACGCAGGAAGTGAAACTCTATAGAAACCATAAAGCAATCCAACAATGCTATGGAGTAGCTATTCTATGCCTTGGGGGAGGGGGAAAACAAATATTTGGCATCTAGAGAAGTTCTCTCAGAAAAGTTCATAGAGCCCTTTAGCGAAGCTATTTTAGTGTATTGTCTACCAGAAATGAGAAAGATGATATTTAACTTGAGGAATGAAGTGGGGCAAATCACACTAGTAATTGCCCTGAACCCAATGGATATCTTCATGAACCTATCTCAATTGGAGAAAGAGAAGGCTCTTATGGTAACACCTCCAACTACACTAGAGCAAATGATGAACTTCATATATGGAGTGCAAGATGATGCAAATAACACTACTTTCAAGAGGCACAGCAGGGAACTGGTCAAAACTCACAAACTTGTGATGCTCGTTCTCCTGGAGACAAAGAGAACGAATATGGAAGACGTACAGAGGATTTGGGCTATTAAGCTCACATTCAATTTTCTTCTAAAGGACTTTCTTAAGGCATCGCGATTATGTGGAAATAAGATCTCCTAAAGTTGGACAGTATGATTGTGACTCCTCAAGGCATCCATGTAATGGTCAAGGTAAACCCTAACCAAAATCCTTGGCTTTTTTTCTATTTTTACGCCAGTAATGACTTCAATAGACGATCCACTCTATGGGATAGTCTCATAAGAATATCCCAGAACTGTAGTGGAGCTCTGATTATTGGAGGAGATTTCAATGAAATTCTCTAAGCTAGGGATAAGTATGGGGGCAAAAATATCAACAATAATCGTGCTAACCTCCTATGACATTGTTTTAACCAATGTAGCATAATTGATTTAGGGTACAAGGATGGCAAGTACACTTGGACTAATAAGAGATATAGCAATAAAAAGAAACTTATGGTACATGATTGATTTAGGCTTGACATGTGTTTGAAAAATAACCACTGGATTTTGCAATACCCTGATTCCAGCATTATCTATCTTCCTAGAACCCATTATGATCACTGCCCTCTCCAAGTCATGTTAGATTCCAACAGGCCCAATCTAGGGACTAGGGCCATTAGAATGGAGCCCATGTGGTGTAGTCACCCAAGCTTCTATGGTCTAGTTAAAAACTGCTTTGATCCACATGATTCCCTGGCTCAAGCCATTTCCTCCTTTCAAAATGAAAGCATTATCCGGGACAAAACCATTTTTGGCAACATCTTTCAAAAAATTAGGAAAGTCCTTACTGGATTAGATAACATTCAGAAATATCATCATTACCCTCACAACTCTTTCCTCCATAATCTTGAAGTTGATTTGATCATTGCTTAGACATGAGGAGGATTTCTAAAGGTTCAAGTTCGGGATTAACTCTCACAGAAGGCGATACCAACTCCAAGTTTTTTCCATACCAGCACCATTAATAGGAGAAGAAGGAACTATATCATGCTCTTCAAGGATGAGGTTGGTAAAGAGTACCATAAGGAAGAAGAAATCAAGAACCTAACCAAAACCTTCCTCACCAACCTCTATACCACTAATCACAAAGCCTCTAGAAGAGGAAGTCCTAATGTGATCCACTATAACCCCTTCTAAGACAACCAAACTAAGGACATCTTGGACAGTCCCCTTCAGGACAAGGAAATTTGGAAGGCTATTAATTCTTTTAAACCCCCCAAATCCCCTACCTTGTCAACCATCTTATGTTCTACCAGAAGTATTGGGGCTTTGTGGGGGATAAAAACACTATATTTTTTAAAGAAACTTTCAACATATTTCTTATGGACCCTGCAATGAACAACACTCTCATATGTTTCATTCCCAAGTGTAAGAATGTAGTAACCCTTAAGAACTTCAGAATAATAGGGATGTATAATACCAGCTACAAGATCATCACTAAGATCATTGCCAACAGATTGAAGGCTCACCTCACGCACATCATTGGCCCTAGTCAATCAAGCTTTCTCCATAGAAGGGGAGCCTTTGACAATGCCATTATTATGAAAGAGTACATGAACCACTTTAGGAGAATGAAGAGGGAAAAGGCTAATATGATTCTAAAAATTGATCTTATAAAAGCCTTTAACAGACTTGAATGGTCTTTCATCCATGACTCCTTTTTGATTACTTCAATTTCCCTCCTAAGCTATCCAAGTTAATCATGTCATGTATCACCACTTCCTCCATCTCCATCATTGTCAATGGCTCAACCACGGGATACTTCACCCCTTCTAGAGGCATTAGATAGGGTGACCCTATCTCTCCTTACATCTTTATCATATGCATGTAAAGAATTTCCAGGAGCATAGATGAAGTTGTGAGGGACAAAACTTAGAACCATATTGGCATCTCCATGGTAGGGCCCAAGATATCTCACATTTTCTTTGCTGATGATCTTATTCTCTTTAGGAGGGCTGATGCCAAAAACTATAACATTGTTAACAAGATCCTAGAAGACTTATGTAAGGCATTTGGACAAAATCTCAACCTTTCTAAATATAAGGTTTTCTCCTCTAGTAATGCTGGGATTGATACTAGTGAAACTTGCTCCAACATGATCAACATCCAAGCCACTAACTCTTTCGGGAAATATTTAGGGTTCCCCATTTTCCATGCAATACCCGTCCATAGTGACTTTCAATTCATAATTGATAACATGCATGCAAAGCTGGCTGGATGAAAAACTAAATTTCTTAACATGTTGTGAAGAACAGTCTTGGCAAAAGCCTCTCTAGCCAGCATTCCTTCTAATGTTATGCAATATACTAACATGCCCAACAAAACAACTAAAGTGATTGATAGAACCCAAAGAAATTTCATTTGGGGAACTAGTGCTAAAAAAATCCATCTTATTGGTTGGGAAACTATCACTAAGCCTAAGCAAGATGGGGGACTTGGGTTCCAAAAGAGTACAATTAAGAGCAAAGCTATTCATGCAGAACTGCCTTAGAGAATGTACAAAAATCCCAAGGTACTCTGGACAAGAATCATGTACTACAAATATTGTCATAACAAATCACCCACCAGGGAAAAAGCCATTGAATCAAAAACATGGCAATGCATTAGGCAATGCTAGGACATTTATTGTAAAGGAAATAAAGTCAGGTTTTTCGAAGACAAATGGATTTTAAACTACGGAATCATAAGGAAATAATTGTGTGGACCCTTGAGTGAACAAGACCATGAAACAAAAGTCAGCTCCTTAGTTTCAAATGACAAATGAAATTGGAGAAGTTGGATACCATCCTTACATATGAGCTATCCAACAGAGTCATTGATAGCTTACTCTCAAGCATCAATACCATGGAGGACCATCTCACTTGGGACATCACCAAGGATGGAAACTACACTACCAAGAGTGCTTATCATTTTATTGATCACCATTTGGACAACAAAGAGGAGACTTTCCACACAAATTTCTCCTGGATTTTGAAAATAAAGGCTCCTGACAAGATCAAAGCTTTCATTTGGCTATTCTCACATTGCAGACTACCCACTAGTCAACACCTCAGTAACATTGGCCTAAACATAGACCCTTTATGCAAATTCTGTGAAAGGAATCTTGAAAATATGAACCAATCTTCTTCCATTGCAATTGGGCTACTACCTTCTGGACGAACGTGACAAACTACAGTACCAATATAACAAGCATAATTTTGACAATGTTGAACACTAGTCGCTGGCATATCACCTCGAAGCACCTAAAAAGGAAGCCTTTCAACAAATGGATCTCTTAGGATACTGTCATCCCTTTCAGCCTTTGAAACATCTGGATCAGTAGGAATGAAATTGTCTTCAATAGTAAGAAAACCCAAATCCCTATAGATCATACTATTGCTTAGGCAATTGAATTTCACTTCCTAGACTTAACGGTAGCTAAGGCAACATCCACAAGAATCCCCATTCATATTCGATGTCATCCTCTAGTTAGGAACACTTACAAACTCAACACTGATGGGGCCGCCCCAACCAAACCTGGTCAAGGAGGAATTGGGGGTGTGATCAGGGACCATAACTGCAATTGGATTACTAGCTTCGTAAAAACATGCTTGCACACGACCGTGGTACAAGCTGAAATACTAACCATCATGTATGGACTGAGACTCGTTGCTAGTAGAAATCTCAAGCCACTTGAGATAAACTCTGGTTAATTAATATCAATGCTTAATAATAACTACACACTTCTTAATAATGTTATTTCGAAATGTAGGTACTTGATGAAGGAACCGGGTATCACAACCATCAAGCACGTGTACAAGGAGGAGAATAGCGTGACAGACGAGCTGGCTAAGGAGGGAGAAAGGTGACTCTTTTTGGAAGAAACGATATTTTTGGATGTTTCCCCAGTGTATGCTATAGAAGTTGTGCAAGCAGACACTCTTAGAACTACTTTTGTTAGGAGAATCAAGTTATGTAATATTAACAATGTAGGCCATCAAATGGCATCTGATCATGTAATGGGTACATCCCAAAATAATATATCCTTACCACCATGAAATTAATATAATATCTCTTATTTACCAAAAAAAAAAAAGGATGCGTTGAGATAGAATATAGATCTGTTTATGTTGGTGAGGGAAGGGAGAAGAAAATATTTTTTTTCAAACTCCAACTTCTAGATATTAATAATAATTTGACGACTCTAACTTAATTAATACTCCCTTTTTCTCATACTAATTGATCGCTTTCCTTTTTACACACATATTAAGAAATAATAAATAAAAAGATAATTTTATTAATTCACCCTTTGAAAAACATGTTGAAAATTTTACAAACAAATATGAACACTTTCAAAAAGAATTAATTACAAGAGTAATACAATAAAAATCTAATTAATGTTTTCTTGATTTAGTAAGATAAACAACAAATATGGACAACTATTTTTAGTAACATGATCAACTAATATGAGACGAAAGGATTGTATATTAAATACTACTTCCGTCCACTTTTAATTGTGATAGTTTCTTTTTTTAGTGTCAAACTATAAAAACTTTGACTAACATTTTACGATGTATTTTTTCATCATATTGATATGCAAAACAATTGTAATTTATAGATTTTTCGTATAGTTTTTGAATATCTAAATTTTTTGTTTGAAATATCGAATTAATGTAATCTAATTTAACTTTGAGAATTAGTCAAATTGACTTTCGAAAAGCGCAACATGACAAATAAAAATGGACGAAGAGAGTAGAAAAAAATTAAGTGGAGCCCACTTATGAGTTTTATTTAATTGATAAATATTTAAAAGTTGTTCTGAACTAAGTAATTTATCTCTACCATCATAACCTTGTTTAAACCCTTTAAATAGAATTCAGATAGAGCTTGAAGAAGGTTTTGAGAAAGTAGAGAATGGCGTCTGCTTCCACAACTCTAGGCATTTCCATTAGACTTGGATGTTCCAGCAATGAACATCTCCTTTTGGGTCAGCCCAGATGTAGAACTAACATGGCCTTGCCATTTCATTCTTCTTCCTCTCGTCTTGTTACTTTCTCTCGCCGTCGAAACAATTCTGCTATCACTTCTTCCAACAAAAAGAAAAAGGTACTTCCTTTGTAAATAACCAGTTTTCTCTCCAATTTATTTTGATATTTAAAGGGGTAGATGCTATTCTTTTAGATTATCTTGTGGGTGGGAAGGAGGGAAAATTGAAGAGGGGCAAGGACGAAAATGCCTTTACTAGGGATTAGAGTATATGAGCAGTACATACACATGAAGAATTTAGGGTAGTTCTTTTTTAGAATTGTTTTTTCATAAAGAAGGTATCAAATATTAAGTGAGAATTGAAAAGAAATTGAAGTTTATGAAAGTTTTCGACTCTGGTAGTATGCTAAAAGTTTGAGTTTAAATTTTATTTCCTACTGATTCCCTTCCCATGGTCACCCTTGAGCAATTTTCTTGTGTTTTCTGATATAGGTTGTTGTTTATGGATTTATTATTTACTTGAATCATTAGAAACTTTAATGTGCTTGTATGTGTAAGTACGTTATGCTTCACAAACATATGCTAAGGGATGATTAATAGTGGTGCCCCTGGTGGCCTAGACACAAGCAATTCTAATTTATATGATTGTTTTAGGTAGTATCAAGTTAATACCTATCATGAAAAAAGTTCCAAGTCAATAGCATAGTTCTTCATGTGTCATATTGATGTAGTTGAATAGAGCAAAGGAAAAGGATCATAATCGCCATGACTTTTTGTTAATGTTTAACATCTTAAGGAAATTGCACCCTGTAGGCTTGTATTTCAACAGCAGTTGTTGCTCCAGTCAAATTACTTGTCCAGTGCTACTTTGTAGGTTTTACAGTTGACGAGATGGTTTACAATTTACTTTGTTTTTGTAATTATGCCAAACAGTTTTGACCTGCTAGATCTACTGCCCTTCTGCTTTTAGTATAAGGGTCAATACCAGGAGACAAAACTTTTTCCGTGTAATTATATTTGATAGACATATAGAGTAGTGATTTTCCAATCCATACATGTAATACTAACTTTATAGCTTTTACAGTTGACGAGTTGGTTTAGATTTTCTGCAGCTATTTTATTCTGGTACATGTGAATATCCATCAAAGAGACCATGAACTTCTTCTTGTGCACGTTAATGTCCATCAAGAAATCTTTCTCTGGCTGATGGAATCCCATTCCTGTCTTATCTTTTCTGGGATGTGGAGTGTAATCTCCTTTTAGTTAGCCTTCTGAATGTACATTATTTTTAATGTGCTTTGATCTTTTGAGATCTTTCACTTGAATATTCAAACTATTTTCCACGACTAGAAGTTTTTTAGAAACATATCTTTGTTTTGCTTTCTTGCACATACTTGCTCATGAACTTTGATATCATCAACCTCTTCTTTACAGCTGAATTATTGTAATACACACCTTTTACTATTGTTTGCTAAACCCGGGGCTCTGTTTGCTTCCTGTTTAGAGTTCACCTAGGAAAGATACAGAGGAAGTTGATGATATAGATGAAGATGCTTTTGAGGCACTCTTTCAGCTGCTGGAAGAAGATCTGAAAAATGATGAGCTATCCTTGGACGATGATGATATAACTGAGGAGGACCTCGCGAAGCTTGAACGTGAATTGGAGGAAGCACTGAAGGATGATGAACTACTAGGAGAAATTGACTCAATTGCCAATGAGAACATTGAAAGTAGTATGGCTGAAGATGAAGAAGCAGTAGTAGAAGATGCCAATGAAGATGATGAAGATGAAGATATGCTAGTGAAATTGAAAAATTGGCAACTTAAGAAACTGGCATATGCCTTGAGAAAGGGACGGCGTAAGTTAAATGTAAGCTGCAATCTTAATCAAGTCTTCTCAAATTCAGATACCGCAATTTTATTACAGCTACTCATTACTCATGAGTTTTAAGGCCTCTTTGGTTGTACTCTGGCTCTTCGCGCATTCCAGCATTAAGCATATGGTACTATGAACATTTGTGCTATCTATCCATGTGTCTAAAGTTTTCAAATGCTTGGGCAAAATTTACCTTTGCTAATCTCATCTTTCCTATGTATTTTCATTCTTCAGATTCCATCATTTTTGTAGCATATAGCTGGACATCTGCTTTTGGCTTGCATTGTATTCTTGGCGTTAATTAGTGAAAACTATACTTATTTACACCGGAAGCTTATTATTGATTATTTTGCATTTGGTATTCAGCTTTCTGCTAGATAAACTCATCACAAGTATAGATTGGAAGTTTCAGAACCTGTAGCAGAATTAGAAGAGCAGAAAAATATGGAACTGCTTCTTCTAACCGCTACTACCTATGTAAAGAGAATATGTGTAGTGGTGATAATTTAGAACTTATATTTACCCTTCCCGTCCAGATAAAAAATCTTGCTGCTGACCTATGCCTTGATAGAGCTGTTGTTCTTGAAATGCTTCGCAATCCTCCACCAAATCTTGTGTTGCTGAGTGCTGCCTTACCTGATGAACCTGTCCCCAGAATGTTAGAGCCTGAAAGCAAACCCCTGGAGACTGTTCCCATCGAGATAAGTGATGCTGCGAAGCCAGATGCTAAGGTGGAAACGCCAGTTCATGTGATGCAAAGTAACTGGTCTGCTCAAAAGAGACTAAAGAAAGTCCAATTGGAAACCCTTGAACAAGTTTATAGACGATCGAAGCGGCCCACTGTGAGTCCCTTGACTTCTCTATTTGTGTTTGATGCCCTTTTAGTCTGTTGGTAAATTTTCATATCTGAATACAGAGCTTCTGCATAATATTGCTTAATTCTGCACTTGAACAATGGGACTTTGGTGTAAGTAAATAGAAAACTATCCAATCTGAAATATCACCTAGTCTGGGATATGAATATTAGTGACTGAGGCCGACAACGTTGTGTGGTGGCTCTTGCCACCTTGGATCTTAGGGACCAAGTATAATCTGGGATAAGTGAATCTGCTTTCTTGCTCTCGATATCCAAATCTCAACACATCTGTCCTCTCTGTATGCATTTCCCCTTTTTATCGGTGTTTGTTGTTTTCATGTTTATCTTTTTTCTGCAATTTCCTTATTTCTTCGGGATGAGCATGGATGTGATGAGAATATTAAGACACCTGTTCAGTTTAAAATAAATAATTAAGACACCTATTCAGGTTATCTGTTCTACTCTAATATCTTTGTAGTTGGTAGTTGAATAGAAATTGCCAAAAAATTGAGGTGAATTGAGTGGTTACTGCAAGCTGTATACCAAAAGTCAGAGATTGAAGATAGTAATAACTTTAGTGCTGTGTTGATAAATCTAAGAAATGATGTCCTAGAATGGCAACCCATTGCGATCGGCACCTCTTATTGGTTTATCTATGTGTTCAATCAACTTAATACCTTTCTTCCCTTCTATTCATGGTTCAAATGTGTCCTAGTTCCCCTATTATTAGGAACCACCAAGTTAAAGTACTTGGATCACATAATTGAACCCTATCATCAAAATCCCAACTTATTTGGGACTGAGGTGTAGTAGTTGTTGTACATAATTGAAGTTATGCTTGTATTACTATTTTCAGGCACCAGATGACTATTTTTTTTTTCTCCATTTAAAAAATTGGAGGTAGGGGAAGGGATTCAATGACTAGTTTGAAGTGGTTGGATGTCAGGGTTCTTCTCATTTGCTCTGTAAATTGATGATGTTTATCTTTTCAATGCACAATTGACTGAATTAGTATGTCGTAGCTGTTTCTCTTTTACATCCCGTGGTATCATTAATTGATATAACTGGGGATACTGATGATTTGTTTAGAAAACCCAGTCTGAGTTAGTAGGCACTGCTAAATCATTTTATTATTGCACTTCATGAGCGACTCGTGACTCCTCATATTGCTATCTCCAAACTCTACGATTAAATGGATGATATGTGGCTTGCTTGTTGATGTAGTTGCATACAATTGGTAAGTGCTATACCTAGGATGAAACAAAGAACATTGTTATCCTTATAATGCTCTTTTTGTTGTTGTGATGCAGAATGCCATGATTAGCAGCATTGTGCATGTGACAAATGTGCCTCGGAAAAGAGTTCTGAAATGGTTTGAAGACAGACGGTCTGAAGAAGGGGTTCCTGCTCATCGACTTCCATACCAACCATTGTCTATATCTGAATAGTACTTTCCTTGTAAATACCAAGTAATTTCTACATTTGAAACTGGGATACCAGAATTATTTGATACCGTCAGCTTCCTTTGGCTATTTATCTTACCGAAGTTATAACAACAGGAGTAAATAGCAATATCCTCTGTAAAGAAAAGACGGGTGATGAACAAAAAGAAATGAACATCTTTATAGCTTTTGTCTGTTCCTATCTTCTTTAGGTCCATTGAGTCTAACTATGTATACATTTTTCTAACATTCCAGCATATCGAACGCTACATGTTGTTGAGGTATGCATGTTTAAAATGCTTCATTTGAATGAACATATTATTTGTGTCATTTTGTTGCAGTGGTGTAAACAACTATAATAGTCAAGAGTGAAAGAAAAAGAAGAAACTATACCGAAAGTAGCTTATCTTTTGCTAGCATACATCAATCATCATCTACTAAATCCAATGACCAACCAAAACCTTCCCTTCTTCAACCACTGTTCTTTACTTGGATTCCACAACCCCTTCCAGAGATGGTTACACCACAAACCCCATATCCAACGGAGACTCCACTTGTAGGAATGACAATCGGGTGGGGCGGAGGTATGTGGGGGAGCGGATTGCAGGTTTTTTAAACATGTCCCGCCCCACCCTGCTCCATTGCCATCCCTAAGCACACGATGGGCATAAATGATACTCATATGGAGTTGCATACTCTCCATCAAGGCCTTCCGCTAGCCCTTGCATACAATCTAAACATTTGTGAAGTTGAAATTGATGCTACAAAAATGATTAAATTGCTTCAACACCCTCCTTCCCTTTTTGCTAACATTGTGGATGAATGCAGGCAGTTATGCATTGAGAAAATTGAAAAATCTCCTAATCCAACATAATTAATTAGTCATACAATTGCAACCGAAAAAGTTAAAATAACTCATAAGATGTTTAATGAAACCTCCACCATAAAGACGAGAGTTTACAACACGATTCATTTGGACAATATATTATTAGGGAAGTTAATAAAATGTATTGTAATAATATAACCAAACTTGGTAACCTAAGTATTTTGAATTCCAATGTAATAGGCAGTAAAATAAAGCTAAAAATATAAAATAAATTTGTAATAGCCAGTAATATAGATATACATATACAATAGTAATAATGTATTTCATAATAATAATTGTTCCTATATTAAAAATAGTTATCCTAATTTAATTATTTAGTTTATAAAATGAAAAGAATTTTATTATATACGTATTTCTTTTTCTAACTTAGTATCAAATAACTATACAAAATATTAATAATTAAATTTAAATTTTTATAACATTATATAAAAAAAAATGATAAAATAATAAATAAAGTATACATATTCTGATTTTTGTCTAGTAATATATAAAATATTTTCTCTTATTATATAAGAGGGGGTTTGCACAAAGCAAGCTCCGCCCCCGACAACCTGCTTGTTTGGCATAGTGGTAATTTTGGTATTTTTGTAATTAATTTGCTAAAATCTATTGTACTTTGTGCTATTGACCATGTACTTTTTTTTCAAATTTGACAAAGCAACCAGACTACTATTTCGTTCCTTTGTACACTTGATCTTGAAAGTATGAGACTACTTCACATTGGTGTTTAATTTTAAAGAGCCTGTTGACATGCATCATTGCATAATGAACCGGAGGATTTGAAGTAATTCACATTTATGTTAGCACTAACTAATTATATTATATGCAAAAATCTTAATTATAGAGAAAAATTTATGAGTTTTTATCCAAAGTAATCAAAAAAATTGAACATCCAAAGTGAGAAAAAAGCAGTGTATCATACAATTTTCACAATGTTATTAGAACTTTAATATAGAAATATTCTTTAAAAGTATTTTTTTATAAAATCAATTAAAAAAATGTAAAAGATTAGCATAAGGAAATATTTTTAAGTGCAATCAAAATTTAAATTATTCTAATTTTTAAGAATGAGTTATATATGATATACTTAAATAATATTTAAAATTAGACAAACAAATTAAAATAAAAAAAGTATTATTGATTCATAAAATTTTAAAGATTTAAATTAGAATGTTTATCTTATCAATACCTCAAAATAACTAAGCTCATACTTAAGGGATAACTTGGTTAAGAGACAAAATATACAAGGATTAACATTATAGATATTATATTGAGAATTTAATGTAACTATTAGCCATTAGTAATGTAAAAATTCTAATTTAAAAATTAGTGTTGCATGAATTAGTAATGCAACAATACAAAAAAATTCACATAACTTACCTGATTTATGAGAAAAACAATCAAATGTTATATGAATTAATAATGATTTTTATATATGTTGATTAAGTTTTAAGTGAAGAAAATAAAATATACAATTTTTAACATTACTTTTCATTTTTTTAAAAAATAAAGGACAATTTCCACTCACATAAATTTTTTAAGAAAGAAGAGCAAGATAATTTATCACTATTACAAATATTTATAATTTATTTTAGATTAAAAAAATTAAAATTATTTAATCAAAATTACTTAAAATTATTAAAGTTAATCATATTTATCACATATTCATTTTACCATTAGTATGAATGTTTACTACCATATGAATATATATAACTTATTCAAATTTAAAATTTAAAATCATTTAATCAACATTAATTAAAAATTAATTTATGAATAAATATTAGATCCATGCACTATACAAATCTCTTCATCACTAGTATATAAGTATTCCCTTATTATATAAATGACGGTTAGACATCAAGCAGCCAACACACCATCGACATGTGTTTCTTAGGAATAAGAATAAATTAAGGCTTCCCACTTGAGAGCTTTAGGCTTTAATTGTATTGTACTATATGTTATATTGCTTGAACATTTCTGATAATAGACGGAAAAAAAAACACCTCCAACGTAGTTTATTCTTTTTCCATGTGGGTCCCATGCTAAAGTTGAGCAGCTTCAACATATTTTCGAGAAAAAAAAATTTCTCTTTGCTTCACTATAATTTAATTATTTATCAAGAGAAAAAAAGGTAGACATTAATATTTCGAAATTTATTTAGGCTACTTATTTTCGTGTTAAATTCAGATTTTTTATGTATATCTTTTAGCAAGGCCATCTCAACAAGTTTAGGGGCCTAAAGTCGAACATTATAAAGATGCTCTATTTTTTTAGTTGATAAATATAAATTAATAATTATAATATACTCAGTGTAATTCTACAAATGAGGTCTGAAGAGACAGGATATATGTAGACATTATGAAGTAAGAATGCAAATAATGTAAATTTTCAATGAAAATTATATAGTAATATAAAGTTGGAAAAGTAAAACATGACTCAAAATTTTTAAAAATATGATGATATTAAAATAGTGTAGCGATGAATTCGATAAGTTCATAAATAATATTAAAATAGTGTTGATTAGTTTTAGTGCTTGAAATTTGAATAAGACACCAAAAATAAATTTGATTTTTTTACAAACACACAACAATAGATATTGCATAATATAGAATGTTTGAACGTTTGAGAGACTTAAGAATATTCAATAATGAAAGAATAAAAAATAGTGAAATGAGAATAAAGAAAAGTAAGTATAAGAACACAATATTATTGGTTCATGATAATCGTCAAAATATAAATGAGCTAGACAACAAAATAGATAGCCACATGCGAAACTAGAAATGATACTACACTTAACTAGCCACATGAGAATCTAAAAAGGATACTACAATCAACTAAACAATATTCAATTTCTCAATTATATTTTCTATACAAAAATTTATTTTCAAATTTATCAATACATGAAATATATATATGTATATACATCTTTGGGAGAAAATGGGACCCCCAAGCGATTGTTTTAGTGGCCTTATGGTTGAGACGATCCTGACTTTTAGAGCCCGTTTGTATTGGATTACAAGTTGATCAAACCTACTTGTAAGTTATTTTTAGCTATTGAAAGTGTTTAACAAAGTTAAAAAGAATGTAAAGTGACTTAAAAATGTTAAAAACAAACAATAGAAATCTCCATACTTTTTATTTTTTAATTTAAAAGTCATTTAAATTTGACTTTAAAAAATTACTTTTTAAAAGATAATTTTTTTTCCAGCCAAGCCAAACAAGCTCTTCTTACTTTGAATGTGGTTGAAATTTAAGTACATTTTATAATTATTTTAGGTAAAAGAAAGTGGTAAACGATGAAGTAAAAGATTTCAATTATGGAAATCCTAACAGGGATCCATCACGTCAAATTTTCGAGAAAGAAGAATGAAACTATCACACAAATATATACAACTTTTTGGATCAATAATTTAAAACTGTTTAATCAAACACCATTTAAAGTTATTTATTCCGTATTCATTTCACACTTAATTAAGATAATCTATTACCACAAATATAAAGTTGATTTTAATTTAAAAAATCAAATTATTTAATTAATATTATTTTAAAAGTTAATATTGGGCCCGTGTCTAGGGGCTATTTCCTCACTAGTGTGTAAATAAAAGGGGGCCATGGGTCATATTTGATTATAAAAAAGTGAGATGGGGAAAGTATAAAAAAGTGAATAGATGGAGTTGATAAAATATCTATCATGGGCAAAACAGTAATAACAACTTTGTCTCCAAGAGAACCAATAAAGCCAGCAAAAATAGATGGTCCCGATACGTTGTACCTACTTAAAATGTTTAGAACAATTAATCAAAGCCGTTAATCCTATCGAATCTAAAGGCTATCATTTGTCCACGACAGTTACGTATCAACCTTTGATTAAGCCGACACCTTGTGGCTTCAAAAGCATCCACGATCACCTCTTTATATCCGTCAGATATGAAAATGATCCAACGGTTATTATTCCGTAAAACTGCTTCCTCTCTCTCCTCTCCTTGTTTAACATTCATTCATGTCCCGCTATTTTTTTTCTTCTTCTTCTGAATATCTGAATATTCATACAATACAATACAATACAAAACTCTACTTTCCCTTAATTAAGTGTATCTTAGCTTGTTTTTGAGTGTAGAGGAAAATGCAAGAGCAAGCGACAAGTTCTATTGCCGCTAGTTCACTACCTTCAAGTAGTGACAGATCTTCTAGTTCAGCTTTACAGCTTGAACTCAAAGAAGGTAATTTTTTTTAATTTTAAATTCAACTTCTTTGTATTTAATTTTGATGAATTTATGGAGTAAGTCTTTGGGTATTGTTTGATTTCGAGAAAGTTGGGTTCTTGCGGAAAGGAGTAGTAAAAAAATTGTTCCTTTTTTCCTTAAAACTAAGATTTAATTTTGGAGTTTCTGAGATGGGTTTTGAAGAATGTTTTTCTTTTTTTTGAAATAGTTGAGATTTTGGGGGTGAAAGAATGTTAAGAGTAAATTTTGTTTTGTGTTTTTGAAGGTATGGAGAGTGATGATGAGATCAGAAGAGTACCGGAGATGGGCGGAGAAGCGACGGGAACCACGTCAGCTTCTGGCAGAGATGGAGCTTCGGCCGCCGGTCAAGCTCAACCATCAGCTGGGACTCAAAGGAAGAGAGGAAGAAGCCCAGCTGACAAAGAAAACAAAAGGTTGAAAAGGTAAAAACACTAAAACATCATGCCACGTAGGTGTATCCACTTGTCACTTGTTATGGACTTACACACTTTTGTTTTTTGAGAAACTTACATAAATATACGATCTTAAAAAAATATTTATTATTTATAGCAATAACATTTTTTTTCACTTGATCACTTTTAATACATATTACAAAAAACAATTTATTATTCACATATAATACAAGTTTTATTGATGCATAATATATTTATCACGCATTTTAATACACTTATAATGCAATGCGTCAATTTCTTATCAAACAAGCATAATATATTTAAAAAAACAGTTATAATACATATATACTTCATACATAATTCACTTTTAATACAAATGGCAGGTTTAACATAGTATTGCTGTAAATGGTAATAAATAAAAAGTATCGCTAAAATCAGCAATTATTTATTAAAAGATAGTCATCCAAGTAATTTTTCCTTGTTTTTTTTATAGCAGTGGTATTTTAGTTAATATTGTTTTTTTTTGTTGTGGGGTGAAAAGGTTGTTGAGAAATAGAGTGTCAGCACAGCAAGCAAGGGAGAGGAAGAAAGCATATTTGATAGATCTGGAAGCAAGGGTGAAGGAATTGGAAACAAAGAATGCAGAACTTGAAGAGAGGTTGTCTACTTTGCAAAATGAGAACCAAATGCTTAGACATGTAAACATTCTTCTCACTCCTACTTCTTACTTCTATTTTTGCAAAAGAATTACTCATGTATATATCCTCTTTGCTTGGGGGAATTGTATTTGAACACATGCTATTGGATCACATGCATTGTTTAATATGAGGATCGTTGGCTAATTCTTACTATATAAGTTCAAACAACCTTTAATAGTATGGGCGGATAGCAAGACAACATACTATTTGCCTACTAGCCGCCCACCCTAATTTGTGTCCTTTACAATCTCTTATCTAAGGTCATGTTTTTGGTAAGTTGAAAGTGCGCCACGTCCAATCTAATCACTCTCTCGAATACTTCTTCCGCTTACCTCTACTTCTCCTGAATCCATTGATAGCCAAACTCTCACACCTCACACTTCTACATTCGTGTATCTTCTCTTCATATATCTGAATCTCTTCCCGCATCTTATTCTCTATCGAAACCACTCTCAACTTGTTTCAAATGTCCTGATTTTATTCTATATCTCCTAGTATATATGTCCACACGTCCATCACAATATCTTCATTTCCACAACTTTCATCTTTTGAACGTGAGAATTCTCGACTAACATGTACTCGGCCCCATACAACATAGTTGGTCTAACCATCACTATGTAGAATTTGTCTCTAAGTTTTGGTGGCACCTTCTTATCACACGAAACCCCGGATGCAAGCCTCTATGTCATACACCTTGCACCAAGGTGCAATACAGTGAGTGACATCCTCGTCAATCAGCCCATTTTCTTGGATAACATGCCAATATACTTGAATGGAGTATAGCACTCGAAGGTGTGGCCTATTGGTCAATGAAGTGGTTGAGAGCCATGAGGTCTCAAGTTCAAATCCCAATGGAGAAAAAAAGCTTGTAGGTGATTCTTTCCACATGTCATAGCCTTGGTGAAGAGAGATATCCGGGTACTTGATGTTGGTGAGAGGTGGTAGGTATCTCGGGGAATTAGTCAAGGTGCGGAAAAGCTGGTCCAAACATCATGACCTTAAAAATAAATTAGATGATGGGGTATCATCCAGAAACAGTTTAGTATCTCTGTCATTCCTTTGGTTTAGCTCACTTTTATATTGGGCTTTCGTTATGTCTCATCAATTATTTATCAAACATTGAAGAGGAGGAGACAAAGTAAGAATTATCAACAACAATATGATATGACTTCGGCCTCCTGAGGTTACATTAGTATTATGTAATCTCTGGGCAGTAGAAATGTACTAGCTTATGAACATAGATCAAAGCATGGCAGCTTTCTCACCTTCTATATTCTCAAATATACCTTTATACTGACCATCATATGTGTACAGAGCATTTAAGCTGAACAAATAATGGATGAGTAAAGTGGTCTTGTAGCTTCCATAGTATATCTGCTAGCAAGAGACGTGAAGAATTGCTTAACCATCCATGAAATGTGATGTCAGCTTTCTACTCTTTAGTTATTACCTTATAGTAAATCTAAGAAATGGGCTCATGTTAATTGGAAAGTGTAGAGATTACTTAGGTACAACTGTCAAGGCTTGTCTGCGTGAACATGTAGTACCAGTTACTGGTTCCTATAAATTTCGACCTTGAGCGTGTGTTGTATCTAAACACATTCTTCTGCCTGTTTTTAAGTCACAGGCGTGGCTAGTTCATATTAACCCTTTCTTAATACGCTCTGTCTCTTGCCAGTTAAGATTGGTTCTTATCTATTATAATTCTTCTGGGCTTATTTCTGCATGTCTCCTTCTGGGATATATTTAAAATAACTATAAGTTGAGTCTTGCTGAAAATCAATAAAGACATCTTAGAAATTGCTACTTTATGTGACTGTCAGTCAACCTTGGATTTATCACGATTAAACAGCTCATTGTTGGAATGCCATTGACATAACTGTAACAAAATTGCATGTCCAAACAAAATATCAACTTTCATGATTTCATATTGCATATCCAATCGGCCCATAAGAATCTCCAAAGACCACACAGAAAGGATTTCAAATGATATAAATTTGCTTTCTTAGGAGATGGTCAAAAGAAAATGGTGTATATTTGGAGTTTGACTACTTTTGTTATAATCTGCAGATACTGAAGAACACAACAGCAGGTGCACAGGAAGGGAGGAAGTAAACATAAGATCGATCTTATCACTACATGAACTCGATATGTCATCATTCTTGTTTAGATCCTATGTGGGCAATGAAGAGAAAATCTCTTCTGGATTTGAGAATGCATGCTTGTTTAGGGTGGATTGTTCTTATTTGATGCATTGCATACTTATTACTCTTATGCGTTGTCGATTATATATTATCAGCAGAAAGTGAAGGATAGGATTGTGGCTATGCTATTGTTAAAGTCACCAGCATTTGGCAAGTTGCATGGAACAACCTTTGCTAGCATTCCCTTGTGAGTTGAAATCTCCATTAAAAACCAAATCGATGTACCGATTAAACTCGATGTGAAAGAATTTGTGCAATTAGCTACATTCAAATTTGTTTAAACCTAAAATTCATTATGTTAACTAGTTAAATTGTTAGGTTTGCATACAAGCAATGAAATTGATCTAAACCTGATTGCTCCTTTGAAAATGTAATAAAAATAAAGTAATTTAGGTTGAAATAGCAAAAAGAAAGACATGAATTCCTATTTGATTATTTTTGTACGATAGATTGATGATCACACCAATATTACTCCTAAAGAGAATCAAGCCCTTGTTGTAAATATAATTTGATTTTTTGAATTGGGGTGAAATTCTTCAAAGAACTATGGTTCAATTATAATTATTTTATTACCAAATATAATTTGTAATGAAACTATAAAATAAAGTAGGGACAAAAGAGATGACTTATTATTTTTCTTTTGAAGCAATGATTTTACAATAATTTTATAGGGGAAAATTGACATGGTCCCAAAGTTAGGGTTCTTAAATTTTCTCTAAAAGACAGAAGGAAATGACACAAATATCCCTTAGATTATAACCGAAATTTCAGAGACATACTTTAACTAAATTAAGATCCTATTACCTTCTGAACTTATTGTTTGATAATGTTATACATATTTTGGCTTATGTGGCACACTTCGTGACTCCATGTAGTTGAGGCACGTAAAAGATGTTTGGATGTCTTGTAAGACAAAAAGAAGTACAAAATTACAAAAAATGGGTTCAAGGGTAATATGACCTTAGTTTAGTTAATGTATGTCTCTGAATTTCTGTTATAGTTTAGAGGTATTTGTGTCTTATCCCTTACAAAGTTCTTAAAATTAAAATTTGATCATTTGATCCCAATTTTAATAGGTATATCAATATCCTTCTTTTTATGGAACCATTTGTCTAAATGAAATGATTTGAAATAAATAGAAGAAATGAAGTTTTTTCTTATTTTGGTTCAAGAAGAAATGAATGTAAAAGTTTCAACTATTCTCATTTGAGATCATGTTTTTGGACATGAGTTCATGCGAAAATAAAGTTATTCTTTTGAGTAAAAAATATTATTTCACTTGAACTAGTTTTCAAAATTATCTTCTTTTTTTTTTTGTAGAACTATATTAATGGTAGTATTGGGTATTAGTACTAGATAGTGGATCAACTTATCATTGGGTTGTCCAACAGATTTTATTTTGGGTCTGATTTGGGCTTTTTTTTTGTCTATTTTTTCCATGATTTTGTCTTCTTTAACCAATAAAATGAGCCTTGCCCTCAAATTTAATTTTTAAAAAAGTACTTAGGGTGTAAACATTTTTCCGTAATTACTATATTTTTATAGTGTCATTCAAAAAAATGAAGAATTTCCTTTTCCTCTCGTAATACATAGATAAGAAAAAAATAATTAATACATACGTAAACTAATTTGTTTCTTTTCCTCTCAGAAGAAACTTGAAATTCAAGACTATTGCAGAACAACAATTTACAACACAAAATATGCACATTGGTACATTTGTAAAATACACATGTTAATAAGAGTTTTGTAAATTATGCTATGAAAATGACATACTTTACCTCGGAAGATTCAAACTAACTGAACTTTGCTCAACATCTTAAAATGTTTTTGTAGACAATAAAATTCGCGTCGAGAAAACAATAATCAAGAACGGAAAATTATAGCAACAATCGTATTTATTATTTCAAAGTGCGAGCGTTACAATCTCTATGATTCCTCTGAATTCGCCTTTTCAAATATGAATGCAAGGGCTTTAAAGCTTGTTCTTGAATCTTCGATGAATTTGAACTTTGAACTTTATCTTGATCCTGACTTTTACTTGAATTCAAGGGCTTCGAGCTTGTTCTTGAATCTGATGGTCTTGATCTTGATCGTTCCTGAACTTGAATGCTTGAATTCTTAAACTTGTAGCTTTATAGAGAATTTTATGGCGTTTGTACCACGGATTTTCTCTAACTTCTTGTTTAGAAT